>UCOJ01001993.1:0-17260 GCA_900474305.1 Cecidostiba fungosa
GGAATATAGTGTGATCGGTATGTGATGCCAATCGACTGACAAATACCGATCGATCGCGTTCAAATCAATAACCTGCATCGATTTTCATATCATCAGCTCAAAGACACCGTGTTCACAATGTGCTAAAGGCGAAGCAGTATATATAGTTTAACAACGAAAAAAAAGGTATACGTACACAATTCCGGCGTTAAAGTTTCGGCTCACGTAGTAGCGCTTTGCCGTATATATATATATATAGGGGTTCGCGCAAAAGGAAGTGCATGCAGCGAGACGTGCGACGATTATTCGCCGGTCGAAGGGGGGATGATCGGCTCGAGCGCGCAGCGACAGCGAATATATATATACGTGCAACGATCGGCGCTGATTTGTCGTAGTATAGTGTTTCGGGACAGCTACAGCTTTTTTCACTCACTCGGTGCGCCTGATGTAACGTCGTTTGTTCCACTGATTTTTCCTCTCCTCGCCGAGAGCGATTTAGCTTCGACTGGTATATTTTTTTTTCTTCTTTCCTCGGCTCTACTGTCGTATAGAGACAAGTATGATTTAACGAAGCGAATAGAAATTGTGTGTTTTTGTGTGTAATTCATTGTACTGCGCTAAAAATAATATAACGGATGTAAACCAGTTCGCGAATTAATTCTGTCCGGGCTATGTATCGACTTTTAGATTGGGTAAAACGAGAGAGAGAGAGACGTATGTAACTCAATAATAAAGTATTTCCCCGGGGGGAGTTTGATCGATTTGACTTTTAAAAGGCGAGTTCTATTCATGATTCCGCTTTCAATCAGTTTCGTTATTCGTCCCCGCCGCCGACGATACGCGCGCATGTATATTTTTAAAGTTTGACGAAAAATTGATCGTCTATAACATGGAAATTCGTTTTCGCAGAGAGTATAGCCAAACGACGTTATAAATAGAACCGTGTTTTTATACACCAACTAGAGATACTGCTATAATAATTTTGTAAGAATAAAGCCATCAGCCAATTAACTGAATAAACAGTGCCCCGTATATATATAACGGCGTAGGGAATATATACTGAAATATCTTTCCTCCGTGATTTCAAGCGCAGGGCCCGGCAATATATTCTTCAATTCAAATCGGGTTTATTTTACTTTACAAACGCGTCGGGGCTGCTATATAGCCAAGGTCGATTGGTTTTTCAAACGGCCGAGCTACGGCTGGAAAGAGAAAGAGACTCGAGATTAAATTTTTATTGGACCGTGTCAGAAGTGACATTGAACTCTTTTCGTTTTCCTTTCTCTCTTCCGAGCCTCAAACGAAAAATCTCATTATTCATCTTGGATATCACATGTCCGCGAGCGTGACATTGCTTTTATTAGCGATCAGTCCCTTTATTGTATTGTTTCTTTCTTTTCTTTTTTTTTTGTCCAAGCTGAATATTCCGAATTGATTTTTATGTATCATCTCTTCGAAGAGTATACGAACCCTCTTTACCAGTGACCAGTGAATATGTAACAGCACAAAACAAAACACCCTGAAATTCTCCGACTAAACGCGGATATTATCGTTGCTGCAGCAGCAATTCGCGCGTTTAAATACGAGACAGCCGTCGTCTATTCCAGCTGATGAGAAATTCACGTGGAATTTTGTAATTATAGCTGTTTCATTCAACGGAGAAATAGGTCTCGATATTTTTAATTCGGCTCTTTGCAGCTCGTTGAGATGAGGGGGATACGAGCGCGCGTATACGAAATAATCCGTGACTAAACAATGAGTGCTTCGTTTTAAGTGGAATCGTTACGTTTGATGAGCCATTGATGCGGTCCAGGTATACGTACAGAGCGGCGTAAGCCTATATACTACTGATCCTTTCGCCGAAAAGCGCAGAGAAACGCTGTTATACAATGGAGATGATGTGGGATGAAAATTTAACGATGCATTTCGCAACGGTATGAAAGTTTGAACGATTGTTTTTTGTGTGTGCATTAAAAAATGAAGATTTTCTTGATGAATTTTGCAGCGTTGACGAAGTCCGCATTTTTAAAGATCAATTACTCTTTTACACGCAGTTTCGGGGCAAAAAATCGTGCCTTGTCGTGTCGTATTCTATAGTATAATAAAAAAATTATATTTTGATTTTATACTTGGTCTCGTTAAATCGTGATAAGAAAAACTATAAAAAAAATGAAATAAGCGCGTTACTCAGTAATAATTTGATATCTTTACGGTCCATATAACTTAACGCTCGCTCTCCTTATATTGTACCAATAGCCGTAAAAACGTAACAAATTAGTCAATCTTACGGAATAAGGTACGAGAAAGAATTATATCACCGGATAAAAATATGTATTCCGAGCCGAGTATATTATATAAGTGCCAATATCCGGTGATACTGAACTTTTCGTTCAGACGAAAACGCGTTTATACCACTATATAGCGGCTCTCGATTCCGTCGCACCTGCTCGACGTGGGAGCAGTTTCCGTGAGCGAAGAGCGTTTTATAGCGCCGATGAGAGCTTTTCGCTCAAGAGACAGGTGAATGTTTAGTAGCGGCTGTGCTACTGCTGAAAATGATTATGGTGATGGTGGTGTGACCTCAAAACGCACCTCATCCCATCCACGAAAATCGGATCCTCAAAATCGCTCGGTCAAGCATAACCATCTCGTTCTAAAGAATAAAAAAAAATCTGAACCTCCTTGCCGATATCAGCCCGGAGGCGTTTCTGCGGCTAATCCGTCGCGTCCGATACCTCCGCCCAGAAGCCAAAGGCGATTTTATTCTCAGCCTTTTACTGCAGACGGCCGTAAACGCGCGTAACCGTAAAGCTTACTTCGAAAGGGAGAGAAAAACGCCCGCGGGGTTTGTGCAAAGGAGGTGTATACGCGTAACGGCTTGTGTGCGTTTATATATATGTTCGTGCCTTTGTTGCGGTTCTTTCTTTTTTTTTTTTGGTGAGAGTATTGAGATTTGGGAATTTGGAGTATTAGAGCAGGGTGTCTGGAAAAGACCACATATTTGATTTACAAATTTGGTTTAAAGCTATAGAGGAGAGTATGTTAGTTATGGATATACATATATGTGGGTTAGTTCTCTATTCTGTGGACGCTGAATAAATAAGGGCGCACAGAAGTTCGGGTATTGATTGAAATGCGGTCGGGTAGTATTTCGTTGTAGCGCAAATGAATTTTTATGAGCAAAAAATCCACTCAATAAGACACTGCACGAGGCAACGCATCTATTCATTTTCATTCTCAAAGCTGTCTTGAAATTAGATGCGCCGAGTATAATCCACCGGTTTCGGGAAGAATACACAACCCCCCGGCTTTGTACGTGTCCGTGCATATAACGCGCTGGTTTTTCCTCGAGCTATGTATAATGCCGGCTTATATGCGTCGAGGCTGCCACGACGTAATTAGTTATTAATGCGCGTCCTACCGGCTGCTACTGCTACAGCTTCGTGTTCTCGGTATAGCTTGATGGTACTTTTTTTTGAAGTATAAGCAGAAGACAGTCTTGTGGTAATTTGCGTAATTGCTTTTTAAACGTACTTTATGAATATAAAGTTAAGACACATTATCAAAGCTCTTGAAACTGATAAAATCCAGATATCAACACACGCACTGATGTGCTAACCCTAAAATACAGTCCACATTATAGGAGAACCGCAAACGAGAGCAATACGCAATCTCGCGCGGGCGTATTCGAAAAGGCGCGGTCG
This sequence comes from Cecidostiba fungosa, assembly GCA_900474305.1. Classification (NCBI taxonomy): domain Eukaryota; kingdom Metazoa; phylum Arthropoda; class Insecta; order Hymenoptera; family Pteromalidae; genus Cecidostiba; species Cecidostiba fungosa. The sequence continues at coordinate 3,684 of UCOJ01001993.1, forward strand.
AATATAAGTCCGAAATTTAATAACGGAAAATTGCGTGCACATAAACACATACGCGTATATACAGCTATACACAGCGAAATTGTAATAAAGCAAATGGAGCGAGAGAGTAAACCCGGCTTTCGTTTGCTGCTTCTCATCTCTAAACGTGCAAACTTCGAGCCTTGCTGCATTTGGAGGCTACAATTTTAATTATGGCAGTGTATATACACAGCGAAGCTGCTGCAACGGAGACGCAACATTATTAAATTCATAAATCACGCGCGAGACCCGCCGTGTATGTATAGCACCGCGTGTATATAAACTCTCCGGAGCTGTGTGTAATCTTGTGGTGAAGGTGTGTTCCGCTAATGTTTGGCTTTTCGATTTTGCGTTTTTTTTTTTAGAGGGATAAGAAACAAATTAATGTTTTTAGAGGAGACTCGGTTATCGCGTTTACGCATAGGATGTCCCGACGTGAATTAATTACACGTATAAGATCTCTAAAAGCAATTATGAAGCACACATATGAGGGTTAGAAACTGTACATCTACCACAAGTGTATAAATCACATCCCATCGAACGAACTGGATAGGAATCGCAGAGTCCGGAATTAGCATCGGAATCCGCGCAAGAAAATTCGGAGCGCATTTTACATATGGATACGACCCAAAAGTCGTAAAGCTACTTTACATATGGATGTGCGGCGGTCCTCTCTCACTCGAACGGGATGATAATGTAGATAATATCGTGTCCACTCGTAAAAGGTCCCACTCAACCCATTTTAGCGCTCTCCCCGAAATTTCGACGAGCAAATCGTAAATTTGCTCCCTCACTCTCTATGTCTCACGCCGTATGTCGTATATAAGAAATCACATATGACAAACGTTATGCGTCTTTGCTGTCGGAGCGATTTTACGTCGTTGTATTATTGTATAAATCGGTTCTTTCGATTTTAGGATCGGAACAATGGACCCGAGGCAGATGTGTACACAGACGATAATTCGTATTTATGCGATATGTGCGGCTGATTTATGTATATACCGAGCCGATATGCACCGAGAGAAAGGCTTCTTCGCGGATTTATGGAATTTGAGTCGCGGCCAAAGGCCCGTCGCCGTTATATTCCGAGAAGGATATTACATGTTTTCTCTCTAATATATATGTATATGGAAGAGAACGAGGCGATTTCGATCAATCCTGTTTCTCTCTCTCTCTCTCTCTCTCTCTCTCTCACGACGACGACGACGACTTGGCGCGAGATGATGCTGTTGCTACTTTTTAGCATCAGCCGAAATAATTCAAAAATGTTATATTGTCGAGCAGTTATATATACGTCATTCGAGAGACGCGTGTACAGCAATGAAAATTCCAATTTCCTTTAGTAAGTTGACTAAGCCGTAAAACCGCAAAAGGCCATTCTCTGTATTATGCATTCCACCCCTATCGACGCGGTCCCCCGACACGAATCATCCTAAACCAAAGAGAGAAAGAACTGATGCAGCGATTGCTTTCCTCGGAAATCCCGGCGAAATCGAAGCAATAAAGGTGATCGCTCACATACACACGAGTGTAGAAATCGTAAAACTGAGAGAGAGAGAGAGACGTATATATTGTCTACAGACGACGACGACTGGTATTCGAATTCATTGTTTATTAATTTAGCTCTGCATTGCAAATGGACGACACAGACGCGTAGATATATATAGGCACACCGGGACACGACACGACTCTTGTATAAGAGACGCGAGACTCGGGAAATATTAATCGAGGTCGCTGGCATTTGTCGCTGTGTGCGCGACGACGAATGTATTGCTGCGACTGGGAGAGAGATGTATGGAAGGGTTGTTAAGACGGATTGTCATAGTGCCACGGGCTTTTCGAAATTATGAACGAGTTTTGTATAATTATGAATTTTATGCGTATAACTCATTCCGACACTTGAATATTCCAAAAAGTACTCCGACTATAAATTACTCCACCGCGTAATGATAATACGTTAGGACAATTTCACAGGTCTCGGATAGAGTATAATATGACAGGCAACATCCCATTGGCATCTCGTGTTTCCGCCAGATTTCAATTGCGGGGGCGTGTCTGAAAAAAGGAATTTAATTTCTGTCGCGAGCGAATTCCACGCGGGATCTGCACACACGAGGATATTTAATTTTATCCCGGAAGGAGAGAGAGAGAGAGCCGCATGACTTTTCAAGGCGCGTCGTGTCGTGGATGTGTTCGACGATCGGAATGATGTATAAAAAAGGAGGAGAAATAGTCTGCGGAGGACGTGAAGGTAATATGGATAAGCTGGTCAGGGAGACATTTTTTTTTCGTGGCTTGTATATTGATGTAATAAACTCACGCGTCTGTTAGAACACTCGGTGATGAGAAACTCACCTGAAACAGAGAAGAAGAACAAATTAAATTCCAGTATATATTTATATCGATAAATTTAATCCAGCACAGTTAACAATCATTAAATTTCTCCTCATAGTCATTCATCACTATACACCCTACGCATTCCTATACGTCTTCCTCGTCGTTCGGGCTCATAAAGCAAAAGGACTATACTATATATATATATACAGCCACGGAAAACAACGCTACGATCCATCTCCATAAAGCTTCTCGTTCGCCTATACCTCTTCCCTCTTTCCCCACAAACACACCGTTCGAAGACACAGAGAAATTCCTCGTACACAGGAAAAAAAAAACGCCAAACACGCGGGAAATCCTCCCGGGACACGGCTGGGGAATATTCAATTATTCGATATCGTCGGGAAGTTTCAGCTATTGCGATACACTCAGCTCTTTCGAAATTATTCTAGCGTGGACGAGTCGCTCTTTATTTTTATTTTTTTGTCTTACGCTCGACGGAGCTGCGATTGATTTATTGGAGGGTGAAAAGGAGGCTGGTTTTTTTTTGATATTCCGGATCACGTAAATTTCGCTAAAAAAATAATAGCTTTTTATCTGCAGTATATACGTCAGTTGACGTGTGTTCGTCAGACACGGAGTAAACATTCTGCAGCTATGTTGTTGGGATAAATAATGCAATCAGCCGTGGTATTCGGGGAGCTAAGCAAAGAAAATAATGCATCAACAGTGGAGAGCCATGGTGGAGAGAGAAGTGCGGGTGAAAAACAGTGCAATAAAGCTGGTAGAAGCAAAGTGCTGCATTAAGTGATGAATTTTTTATATATGTATACACGCGCTCCACGAGTAAATTCCGCACCTGAACAAGCAAAACCCTAATGAGTTTCGAAAGTGAAACAGGAACGTATATATATCTGCGAAATCGACGCGTAATCCCGCAGGAATTTACATTTCCTTACACCCTCGGCTATATAGTGTAATATAATGTCAAACCTGTGTTCGAGGCGAGCGTAAATCCTAGGAATTTTGAATATACTAAACTTTTGCGAGGACAAAGTTATCATTTCAAATCGCGAATAAAATATCTCTTTGGCAAACTCTCGAGCAAATAGTCGCTTTTCGCGCGAAAGCTCCCATAAAAGCGAGCTTGCAGCGAAATATATATATACATCCGACGCTTCAGCACATAAGAACGCGAGTGCAGTATAGCGACGCGTGTCCCTTTTCAATGCCAATAAACGTTGCTGCAGCCACTCAAAACTCGAACGTCGACGAGCAATAGCGGCCGTCGCGTTTTCCAGCCATAAATCCATCTCTCTGCATCGCGCGCGGCAAACAATACACGCGCCGCGGCCCTATTCGCAATTTCCTCCTCCTTCTCGACGTTACATAAATCGGCGAGATTTTTCTCATATTGCTCGCCGCGGCTGCGCAATAAAAATCGAAAGGCCGGATTGATCGGATATGTGTGTATGTGTGTGGTGTGCTCGTATAAAGCTGCGTAATCTTCCACGCGTTAGTTTTTTTTACGGTCCGAGGAGCGCGCCTGCGCGACCAGCGGCGACCATATAACCGAATTTACGAGAGTACGATAAGTCGACGACAAGATACTGCGCGACGGAGGATAGTCGGAGGCTCGTTTTAAAATTGCCGCGTCTTTGTACTATGTATAGACTTTTGTATTATATGTAAACGTATATATAAATATCAACGCCACCAATGTAGACAACTTTTTTATCTACTGATTCTTTTTTTAAAGTTGAATCTCTATTTTTCGTATATCTACTGAATTCTCATATTATAAGTTGAATTTTTTTCTGTCTCCGTATTCCCAAGCGCAATTTCGCGATATACAGTCCAGCGCGCGAACTTAGCTGCAGACGAATCGGAATAATTTCCGTTCTGCCGAAATTCAAAAGCCGCAGTCGGTTGAGGTCGGTTCCGGAGCGCTGCGGCCGTTCCGTCACGTGCACGCATTGTGTCGCGCTCCATTACGAACTTGTACACGAGAGACCTATGGCTCTCTCTCTATCAACTTCCGGGTCTCGTTTGCTGCAGCTCTCGACTAAATGTCTCTGATGGAGCTTCCTCTGCGACTTTGAGTTTAATTGTTTCTTTGTAAAATTTCATTTCTGCTTTCGAGCGTATGATTATCTATTGAATTTATTAATTTATTATCCACATAATCACCTTATAGTCAGTTATACAAAGTTTGCGGTCGACAAAACAGTTTCTGAGATAAACAATAGAAACGTGAAAATATAAAGATCATCTGCACAGGCCGAGCAACCGCAGAGAGTTAGTTACCGAAACTCCGAAGATATCTCGCAGACGAAAAATAACAGGTGGAACTTGGTCAACAAACAGTCAAACAAACTTAGTCGTCGGAAGTAAGTAGCGGCTCCCTTGGCGTATCACTTCTCTCTGTTACCAATTACCCGACCAATAGTTGGCGAAATGTTCTGCTGGCACTTATTGACAAGCGCGGGGAGGTGATGTTTAGTGTCTTGCGGTTCGACTTCACGAGCTGAATAGTAATTGAGGTAAGGGACATACTGTGCACTGCAACTATCGCGAAAAAACTTTGAACTAAGCGAATAATCAACTGACACTGCGAGAATAGATCGTGTCTTACCGCGAAAATTCAAAAGTGAAAATAACTATTCAGGTTAACGATTCTATTCTTATTCGCGAGACGATATCAATCGGGAGGAAAAAGGAGCTGTGACTACGAATTATTAATATGGACAGAAATACACACGGACCAAAGACAAAAAGCGAGAGAGTTAGTAAAAGAAAGTTACGCGCGTCTGAAGAATAAAATATCCGTCGCTCTCGTAAAAAATTGCGCGTAGAGTATTTCCGAGCGTGCATCGAACAAAACAAAAATGCTCCGCGCAAAAAAAAAACGAAAAATCCTTCACGCTCTCTGCGTAAAACTCGGAAAAATAAAATTTCAAGCAGACACACACGGCTCATCTATTTATATGCGCGCTATCGATCGATTTCTCTGCGTGAAAAAAAGAAACGGTACACGCACTAAACCGTCGCGTAAAAAAAAACTCTCGTGTCTCACAGTCGAGGGTCAACGTTTTCCCCATTATTCTCGCAAGTATCGGCGTCGGATAGATCGGTTGTCTCTGCTGGAAAACGGCGTTTCCCGATCTCAATTCGATGTCCAATTTAACGAGATGTGCTCTCGGGGAGAGCTGCTTCCGCTATATATACACATACGTACACCCAATGTGTGTCGAATCCATCGGAGAAGAGACTACTACTATACGCTATAACGCTCTAGAGCATCGATGTCCATCGATTCTCTCGAAAGCCATTTTCAGTCGGCGGTTTATGCCCATCGTTCGCGAGCTTTCGATTAATTTTTTTTTTCCTACTCCCACGGCGAGACGAGAGAAGAGATCTCTCGTAGTCGCGGCGGCATCTTGATCACTGATTTTTTTTATTGCTATTTTTGAGATTCAATTTCAGGCCGGTGTGAGAAGGTGCTGTATATGCGGATTCGTTGAGCTTTTTGATGAGTTTTGTGTGTTTATTTTGGATTTTACTCCGGCGAGAGAAAGGCGAATGAGTTTTCCTATTCTCGGACAATGTAATTCCGGCTGAAGTTACAGTGTTCTGCTTTTGTCAGTTTGCAATGGAATTTTGATCTGTAAAACACTTGCTCCTCGACTCTCGGCCGAATGACATTTAATCAAAGTTTGTACTTTTGTGTACATGGACAATCTCGAAACTGGTACCTCTTTGTATACCTATATAGGTTATTGAGCAAAACCTTGTCTATAAAGAAAAGATATTCGCATATATATTAGATACACAATGCTACGTTCACATATATTAAGAAAAATGAAATTTCTACCAAGACGCGATGAAACAAAAATAAGCCTATCTCTCAATTGATAATGAACTGCTCAAAGCTTTAGGGTAAATTCGCCTGTAGTATCGTTCGCTCCAATTATTACCCACGAGCCTCTTTCGGCACTTACTCTTCAGGAAAATCCAGAGCGTATAGCCCCCGATAATATTTGCGCTAATGCGTATGTATAGGGATATCCCGGACTAGCCGCGTAATGCGCAAGCTTTCATTAGATTATTTAGGCGCGTCGGATTGGATTAGCGCTGGAGAATTTATGAGATGTTGTGCTGGGATTTTCAGGGCTGTGTTGTGTGTCGAATGAATCGATGTTTTACAGAGTTGAGGTTCTTGTTAGATGGCTGTATGTGTTTCAATTCAAGCATTATTATATACGTGATATCGGTATTTATCCTAATCACCGAAGGTGGTATAATTGCAGGATATGAATGTGCTCTAATACGCGTGAAATTTTCCAATTAGGGGAACGCGTGTGGATCACACTGTATAATTTAAATTTTGGGCTAATGAATCTTCAGATCGATTTCCATTTATTTCGCTTGTCGATATTGACGAGATAGCATCACTACTGCGTATATTGTATATACACACAGAGTAGTGGAAAGTAAGTTAAGGCAAAAGCCAGAATTGACGTTTCAATAACTTCTGACAGTGCGATAAAAAGTACATATTCAACTGGACACTCTCGAATGCACGCTCCCTTTTGGAAAAGGGAAAATAAAATTTTTGCTTTTGAGGTCAGCTCAGCACTCGGACTTTCTAAAAGCTCCCGCGCGTTTGATTTTTCAAGCAGCTACGTTCCCGCCCTTTGCTTCATTCCGAACAAAGGGCTCGACTTGATTCGATTTTCCATAAAGCATCAGATAGAAAATAAAAGACCGTATGGCAGAAACAAAAATAAAAACCAGAATAGAATATCGCGTGCGGATGACACAGGGTTTAAAGGGACGAAAAATCGTGTCGTAAAAAGCGCAAAGGAGAGGATTAAGAGGAATAATCTTTGTTAAAAACATCGAAATTGATAAGACCTATTGTTTATTACTTTTTTTTTGTTATCGTAAACTGTAAAGGCGCAGCTAGCATTAGGCTGAACTATATATACCGCAACCACAAATCCCATTCAAATCAGATTTACGACAGTTTTTAAGCCCGTTTAACAGCGTGGCCCAATAAACTTTATCCGAGCTTTATTCTCCCTCTCTACTCTCTCTCTTTCTGCGCGTAAGAAGACAGCGGAAAAGTTCAGCGGGCCGTAGTCGCGCAGCATCACGTCGAGAGTTTCGTTGCTGGACAGATAGAAAATCCCGACTGCGGTATCCGGACGACTGAAACTGCGAGGACGACACGATATATCCCTCGAGGTGAGCTTTTCTTGCCTCACAGAGAGAGAGAACGAAGTGGGACGCCGCTTTGGAGAGGTTTATTTACGCAAAAGTTCGGATGCGTATATTTTTTTTCAATTTTATTGTTATATCAGCGCTGTATATAATCGAATTCTATATGATAATCGCGAATAGATTATATTATACTCTCGGAGTGTACGTTTTGTGTCCGAAAGCCAGTTACCTAATGTCATTTTTCGCTCTGCAAGAGCTTTCAAAATGCTTTCACATCTAGAGGCCATTTGCGGAATGCTTTTTATTATAATATTCATCGCTCGCGGCGGGGAAGAAAAACATCTCGTGGAAATTAGTCAAACAACGCACGATATCGGCTTTTCAATAATATATAGGTATACGCAAATCAAACAAGATATTCCCGATTATTATTCCGAGGAAGGATAAGACGCCGGAAAAATCGTCGCTCGCGCACGCGAGAACGGTGTACCGAAGTTAATGGGGATTGAAAGTGAGCGAAGCGTTAGAACGAACGCAAATATATAAAGGAATTTTATATCTGCGGCGCGGGTATATATCAATTTCTTTTTCCGTAATGAAACGTCTCTTTTAGCCTCTCTATCTCTCATCGTTGTTCTTTTTCGTTTCAATTATATTGTATACGAGAAAGAGAGAAGAGGAAGGGAAAGCTACACTACGGCGTATTAATTATTTCCGAACCATTAAGGCGGCCGCTTCGATTAACCCTTTGTGGCTGTGCAGAGCCGGAGAACACTGCCGAAGCTTCCATTTTTCTCTCTTAACAGTAGCGTTGTAACTCCATTTATTTTTCTTGATTTTGTTGTTTTCTTTAATTACTTCAACTCGCGAGGTTCGAAAAATATCTTTTTTTTGCCTCTCTCGTAGATCGATTTGTACGAATCACGTATTATTTTTTTTCATAATAATAAAGAGTTATTAGTGTTCCGTTGTATTATATTCTCGTTATAAAAGTGAAAATTTCGCAGGAATGAATTGGAGCTTGAAGACAATCTCGAGCGAATACCTCTCCTAGCGATGACGTACGTGTTGTTCTTCAATTTTGTCGAGCTCATTTCAATTCGCGAAATGCGACGCGCATATAGTCGTATTATTCGCGTGTATGTGCGTGTGTGATTCGTGAGACTGAATAATCATTAGAGTACCGTTAGACAGACACCCAACCGCAAATACACTGTGTGTTAGAATTTTGACAGTAATCTCAACTCAAGTTTTGTCACTTCGTATATTATCATGACGCAGCGATGTATACAATATTCTAATATAATAGAAGATTTTTTTTGTATTTTAAAATAAGGAGCGTGAGAAAAAAAATGAGATTGATGTAAAAGGCGTTCATTTATTCGCTTCGGTTAGGAGCAACTGCGCTTTTCCAAGCGCTTTCTTTGATATGCAAATTCGTCCATAATTGCATTTATAAGTAGATCGAGCGAAGAAAAATATTGTCTTTCAGATATGTCTTTTGTACTCGTCTCAAAGGGACTGCATAATACGAAATAATAATAACAGAGCGTCGAGCTGTTTTCTTTTCGAGAAAAATCCATAACGAATAACGCGAGCACTCTCTTATTATTATTATTTATCATCGTTCACAATATATATCGTACACTTAAAAGCAAAAACGCAATACTATAGAATATTCTTCTCGAAAACAAAAGATCAAAAGCGTCAACAAAAGCTGAAATGATTTTTCGCAGCTCAATAACCGCCGATACTTCCCAATTACCGCATATCCCCGATATTTACAATTGTGAGCCACACATACACGCAGAGCCGCGCAATAAAAGCCTAAAATGAAGCGTCCCCGCATCGAGGAATCGTCACTGAATATCCCGACAAACGTTCGATTCGTTTTCCATTCATCGACAGCTGCTCGGCTCGAAATTCAAAACGCGGCTCTTTTGTCTCGCCACCACTGCCGCGACGATCGTTATCGATAGCACAGCAGCGAGCATTGTTTGACTCGCGAGAGAGCTCAAAGGGTCAGCGGAGGGCAAAAAAAAGAGCCCGAGGAGACAGATGACAAATAGAGTGTGACGAGCGCGAGAGGCATGGAAATGCCGTCGGTGGATTCGAGGAAAAAAAATTGAGGCAAAGTTTTAACGGCCGATAGGATATACAGTGTAGATCTCAATTTTATACGCTGAGATCGAAATCCTTGTTCGGACTCGCGAACGCCGAGAAAATAATAAATAGAAAAGAAAGTGACTGACGGATCCGAGAAAGAGAGAGAAGAAAACGACAGAGGGATGAGCGCATAAGCACTTGGAAAAATGACCTTTTCGAACCGAGATTATTAGGATCTACGCGCAGCAGAAGCAAGGAGAGATAATGGATTTCTCTCTTTTTGCCATTCATACCTATATACAAGAGAAAAGAAGAACTCGAAAAGCTCCGTGTGGCTCACTATATACATACATCAGTAGTCGCGTCCTGAACTTTGAATTAAGACGAATCCCTATATATATATACCTACTCTGTCGGCCTTTTCCCCCTGCGAAGAAGAGCCACTCGCGCAAAAAAGATACAGAGAGAAAGAGGCAGTTGGCCCTCACAAGTAGGTCGCCGGCAGCTCGATATCGCCGAATACACTTGCTGGAGTGTGTGTGTGTGTGTGCGTCTACACCCATCCCTATACATACACGCGAGAGCTTCAAATTGGGTTAAGGTACCGAGTGCAGCGCTTTCAAAGATAAAGGAGGAGGGTCGTCGACGAGTTTTTATTAAACACGAGAGGGCTAAGAAGAGCATTGTCGTCGTAGAGAAGCGCATTGTTGAATGAGTTGCCTTATTTTCGGGAGACATAAGGACGACGCGTTTGTCAAAATGGATTTTTCATGCTCGATTATATATTGGTGATCGAAATTAGACACACGGCAGGTTTTAATCGATTCTTCATCCACGATTAAATAGTCGTCGTCCCCCGCGCGACGCTATAAAACGCCTCTGTATATATCCGGACTTTCAATTTACGGATAAAGCAGAGGGAGAGACAGATAGATGTATATTTCCACGGCGTGGATCGAGATCGTTAGAAAATGAATTTTCTCATTTCAGCGCAGGAACGGCAAAGCCGAGAGAGCTATACTGCAATAAAAGACAACGCGGACGAGAGAAGCTTGAATATGTACCTGCTGTATATCGAAGCTCTCCTCTCTATATCTATACACGGAAATCGCGCGCGAGAAGAGGTTAAGGATCAATGGAAATCGGGCCAATTCGACGACTCTCTTTCTCTTATACTCTATATACGTAGACACATCAGTACACACACGCCTGAAATTTCACACACAGCTGCGGGCGACGCTTCGAATTTCCGAGGGTAGGTATTGTTTTTTTTTTTCGCATGTTTTCTTTCTCTATTTATTTTCAAACTCGTGCTAAATCGCTGCTGTTCGTGCGGGGCGAGTCGATGATCGGAGCGCGCGACACACAGCGCGTTTTTCGCGCGCAAGCGAGCTTTGGCCCACTTTTGTCGCGGCGCTTGTTTTCCGCGACACACACACACGCTATACATATATACACACCTACAAGTATTATAGCGGCTTTTCTCTATGTGTGTCGCGTAGTTGCGCGCTATATAGACACGAGTTTCGAGGGTATGTCTACTATATATAGTGGTGTAGAACACGGGGAGGGGTTTTCGAAAGTTTGCAGACTTTACGGCAAACTATACGGGACAGATGGCGCGAGGATTGATATAACCGATTGAACTGCTATTTTTTTTTCGTGGGAAAAAGTGTTTCAGATTTTGTAGAGAGAAGAGTTGCGCGGAAAATATTTAATTTTTAAAAAGACGCAGTAGCTCTCTTTTTGCATTATGTATATACAAGCAAAAAAAAGCGAGTAGTCGCTCCGCTAGAAGAAGACGAAAAAAGAAAGCTGCGCGCACTTGTCGCACTTCATACTAACCGCGACGTCAGCGGCTTTCCGCGAAGATGAGTGCCAAAAAAAGAGTACGACGCGCACTTTCTCTCCTCGTCTTTCGCGCATAAAGCTTTCGCCGAGATGGTACACTCGATAAGTTGAAGACTCGAGGATTTTTTTTTAGGGGTTGAGAGAGAGTTTTTCGTGATGTGGGGGGGCACGTTGCTATTAAGGATTTAGCTGTGAAAGAAACATCACTTTTATATCAATCGAAAATACATGAATACCAAATGATAAATCAAATTTCAACTCCTCCGACGCATCAATCACCGAAAACATTCACAGAAGAAGTCATTTAACAGAAGCCGAAAGTCGTTAAATTCCCGGCGATAATTCGCGCGCCTCCGTTCAGGACATAAAGAATCACGCGCGCGAAATTACGAGTAGGAGGGACACGAATAAAGGGAGAGAAAGAAGCCATAACGCAGCAGTCATCACGGTAACGCAATAAATAATCTCTTTCTCTCTCGCAAGGGAGAGCGAACACGTCCATCATATACACTATTGCCTTCCCTCACGGAATATCTCCGCACAACATCTGCACTACGTATCCGCGAACAAGAGCGCAGGGAAAAAAGGAGGAAATAAGCAGCTGCGCCGATTAAAAAACTCGAGGGCGAGAAACTCCGCAGGTATATATACGACGCCGGCAATCTCCCCTCCACGAAAGCTCGTATTTATAGAGAGGACGGGTATAATCGGTGTATACGCTGGAGAGGTGTGTGCTTCGTTTTTTTTTCTTTTCTTTGCCGGAAAATGTGAGGAGAGAAAAAACAGGCGCGGGAATTAGCGAATGCGAGGAAAAACGAAAGAAAAATACTGCTCGGAGTCGAGAGAGGAATTAGGATGGAGAAAGAGAGAGAGAGAGAGAGAAAGCCGATGGAATAGGGCTTGGCAATTTTTTTTTCTTGAGGATACGAGCTTTTTTTTTTTTAATTTCAATGTGGGACGCGGCTCAGCGTATAAGTGCTCGCATGTAAGGCATTGGAGAATTTCTATACGAAAATTAATGAGTAATTGGACAGAGTTTTTTATCGAGATTGTTTTTAAACATATTCCGAATTTTAAAACGGAAGCGGGATAAATTTACCTGAACGCCTGGATAATCTTCAATTTTTATATATATTTATGAAATTTCGAATAGCCTGGCAGCGTTCCAAGATAAATTCAATCTCGCGCGATATCCTTTTTTTTGAAAATTCATCAGATTGAATACTGTATTCTTCGTTGATTTTCCAGGCCGCAAGAATGTGATTGCAATTATGCAAATAAAGCTCCAATTTTCATACAAACACGCGCACACATAGATAGAGAAAAATTCAATGAAGCTAATCCATCGCGCGCCTTATTCTGAAAAATTCAAAAATCACCGTTGCGCACACTATAAATCTGCCTCCGCAGCTCGAAAACAAAAGGAAACAACTCGTCGAAGCGAACGAATTACCAAAGACCGTCGCGCAAACAAATACCTATATATACAGACGCCCTCATCGGCGGATCCCATTTGTTTCGACGTCCGCGCGGAAGAAATATGGCCAGCGGCGCCAAGTTCGGCCGCGCACGGATGAGAAATACGCCGTGTATACATACGTACGTGTACCTATACACGTATGTAGAGAGCAGACGATCGCTGCATTTTTCAGCGGAGGAGAGGATGTGTGTCGCTTGGGATGCGTCTTGGGACGCGTTGTTGAGAAAACTTCTCTGGTGGGAGTTTCGTGAATTTTGCCGAGAGGACGTCGTAATTTTTCCGAGTACTGCGCCGTCTGCTTTTAACTTTTGTTTGAATTTATGTTTTACTATACATTATTTTTTTTTTTCAATAACGTTAGGATTTTTCAAAGCTAATAATAACAGCTTCTTTGATCAATCAACAAACGGACTTGTCGCAATCAATAATATGACTAATAAGAAATGTCAATGGAGAAAGAAAACGCGATGAAAAAAAGGTCTGAGGAGTGAGTACTCCCTTTGTGATGCCGACTCGGCCTTATCTCCGCACAGCTTATTGCTCTTGCAGCATCTCCGGAGCT
>UCOJ01001994.1:0-17160 GCA_900474305.1 Cecidostiba fungosa
TAAAAATTATAGAAATTGAAAATGACGTTTTTAAGCTAATTCTGAGATAGTTCTTTCTTGAACTCGTTCGCGAGATAGGTCCTTTGTCAACTCGCGCGCGAGATAGGTCCTTCTCCCTCTCAGCCGTCGATATGTAAAATATTTATTTGTAAAATTACAATTTGTTTTTAGAAAAGAAGAACAGAGAAGAATGGATAATGAGTGCAAACAATTCAAATCAGATGTTAGACTTATTGTCTTTAGTAAAAAATGGAGATTTTATGCAAGTCGAAAATGTGCTTATAGAGCACGGCTTATTATTAGATGATGATTGGATAGATTACGATATTTTGACGTGTGCATTTGAAAATCACAATGAAAGGATTATCAGGTTGCTCCTGGTTGCTGGCTGCAGAGTAAACAAAAAACCAGAGATAGATGGACATAATACTCCTCTACACTATGCTGTTGAAATGAGAAATATTGAATTAGTTAAGAAGTTACTTTTAAAAGGTGCATCTGTCATTAGTGCCAAAAATTGGGATATGAACACTCCACTCTGCTTGGCAATGAGGTATGAGGAATATGATATGGTTGATTTAATGTTAGCTCATTATGATGCAGACAAAATTTCTTCAAATGATACTAAAGCAATTGTTCACTTTAGTATTGCTTGCATAAGGAATGATGCTAAACTTGCTGGATTTTTTTTGAATCGTGGAGTAAATGTAAACGGCATTTTAGATTTCAAACCTTACCGTGGTCTCACACCACTTCACCTTGCTGTAAGATATAGTTCCGTGAAAGCTGTTGAATTACTTTTGAATTATGGAGCTGACTTTTGCTTAAAAAGTGCAGATAATTTAACTCCACTTCAATTAGCCTACAATCTCAGTAAGGGTCTTGACAGAAAAGAGTACCATGAAATTATTCATTTAATTTTGTCGGCACATGTTGTCAACTGTTCTATATCAGAAAACGATAACAATATGTCTCATTTTCACATAGCCTGCCTCTTAGGTGATTCAACGATTGTAAAGAGTTTTTTAAACAATGGAGTTGATATTAATAGTTGCAGCTCAGACACACCAGTCGATAGTTCCGAATGCATAGTAGAGGGAGATTCGCCATTGCACTTGGCATTTTTAAATAAACAGAATGGAAACAGTATAGTGCGAGTCTTGCTACGTTACATTGATAAATTTAATATAAGAGGTAAATATGGTCAGACTCCACTGCACTATGCAAACGAACATGGTTTGTCACATTTCCACATAGCTTGTACAACAAGTAATTTTAGCATAGTAGAAGAATTTTTACGAAGTGGAATCAACATCAATTCCAGTGTCAACAGAAGTACATCAAACTGGAATGGTTATACTGCGCTGCATTTTGCCACACACTATGGGAGATTAAATATAGTCCAGAGACTTTTAGAATGTAAAACAAATTTAAACATAATTGACGAAAGAAAATTGACACCTTTGCATTTAGCATGTGAACAGAATTTTGAAGAGCTCCTACGAATAATCAGTCATATTAGAAAGTCCACAAATATAAATAAAGGAGAGTTGAACAAGATAAAGCGAGAATTCGTTAAAAAAAACTTCGCTGGAATTCTTGAAGTACTGTTAGAGCATTATGGTCATACAATTAAAAAAAGAGAATACATCTTTTCTTTGCTTTTTTGTGCAAGTGCTTTAAAATATATCAATTACAGCGATTTCGAAAATTTGTATTCATACTCAAAAGATTCTATTTCCATCAAATACTTTCTAAGAGAATTTTTTAATGTACGAAAAAAGTTTATACAAATTTTACTTGATTACGGGATTGATATCAATACTCCGAGTTCTAATGGAGATTCAATACTTCATATAATAATTCGTGAATCAAATAAAATGCTTCCCGAAAATCTTGAATTTATTGAAACAATCTTGAAAAACGGTGCTAACATCAATGCCCAAAATAATTATGGCATGACTCCTTTGTTCTTGGCTGCTAGAAATGGATTAACAGATGTGGTGGAGGTTCTTCTGAAATACAATGCTGATCCCAATATTCTTGAAAAAGTAAATTCAATGTCGCCACTTCGAAATGCAATAAATAGTATAAGGTTCCATTCCTCAATGGAGGATTGCAGAAAAATGATTGATTTACTGATTAGGCATGGAGCAGATGTAGATGCAGAAGACAGCAAAAATGGAGATTTTAAGCAAATGATAAAGGTACTGACAGATCATGGCATATTATCAGATGATAACTGGATAGATTATGATATTTTGATTTCTGCATTTCAAAATCGGAATGAAAAGATTATAGCTTTACTGTTGGATGCTGATTGCAGAGTAAACAGAAAATCAGAGTTAAATCATTATAATACTCCTCTTCATTATGCTGTTGAAATGAGAAATATTGAATTAGTTAAGAAGATACTTTTAAAAGGTGCATCCATCCATGTCAAAAATGTCTACATGTACACTCCACTCGGCTTGGCAATGAGGTATAAAGAGTTTGATATGGTTGATATGATGTTAGCAAATTATGATGCAGACATTTGTTCAAATGATACTGAAGGAATTCTCCACTTTAGCATTGCCTGCATACGAAATAATTTTAGAGTCGTTAGAATATTTTTGGATCATGAAATAAATATAAACGGGCTTATAGACTTCAAAGATTATCTTGGTATCACACCACTTCATCTTGCTGTACGATATAATGCTATGAAAGCTGTTGAATTACTTTTGAATCTTGGAGCTGACTTTTGCTTAAAAAGTGCAGATAATTTAACTCCACTTCAATTGGCCTACAATCTTAACAAGCGTCTTGATATAAAAAAGTACAATGAAATTATTCGTTTGATTTTGTCTTCACACGTTACCAAGTTTTCTATACCAAAACATAACAGAAATATGTCTCATTTCCACATAGCCTGCCTCATGGGTGACTCAACTATTGTTAACAGTTTTTTAGACAATGGAGTTGATATTAACAGTTACATTCCAGATACATTAGATGATAGTTCATTATGCATTGTAGAGGGTGATTCGCCATTGCACTTGGCATTTTTAAATGAGCAGTATGGTAGTAGCATTATTCAACTGCTAACAGATCATATCGCTAAATTCAATATAACAGATCAATTTAATCAGAGTCTATTTCATTATAAAAACAAACACGGGCTGTCACATTTCCACGTAGCTTGTACAACAGATCATGTGAGCATTGTGGACAAATTTTTAGAAAGCGGAATCGATATTAATGCGCGTGTTTATTCAGATTCACCAATATGGAGTCGTTATACTGCACTGCATTTTGCCACTCATTTTGGAAGAGTCAATATAGTAAAGAGGCTTTTGGAAAGTAAAGCCAATTTAAACATGGTTGATAGAAGAAAATTATCACCTTTGCATCTCGCATGTGAACGAAACTATGAAGAGCTTCTTGAAATAATAAGACATGTTCGGAAATCGACAAACTTGCGTGAAGAAGATATAAACAAGATAAACCAAAAATTTATTAAAAAAAGCTTTGCGGAAGTTTTTGAAGTAATGTTACAACACTATGTTCAAGCAATTGAACAAAAAGAATGCAGCTTTTCTTTGCTTTCTTGCGCAAGTGCTTTGAAATATATTCATTATGGCGAATTCCAGAATTTTCATCGATATTCAGAAGAACCTGTTCTTGTCAAATATTTTACAAAAGAATTTTTCAATACACGAAAAAAGTTTATACAATTTTTAGTTGATTACGGGATTGACATCAATACTCCGAATTCTAATGGAGATTCGATACTCCATGTGATAATTCGTGAATCAAATAAAATGCTCCCGGAAAACCTTGAATTTATTGAAATAATCTTGAAAAGTGGTGCTAATGTCAATGCTCAGAATAATTATGGTATGACTCCTTTGTTCTTGGCTGTTGGAAATGGATTAACAGATGTGGTGGAGGTTCTTCTGAAATACAACGCTGATCCAGATATTTTTGAAAAAGTACATTTAAGGTCTCCTCTTTACAATGCAATCGATAAAATCAAGGTTTATCAGTCCATGAAGCATTGTAGAAAAATAGTTGATTTATTGATTAATTATGGAGCTGACGTGAATAAAAGAGATAAAAATGGATTTACTCCACTGCTGTTTGCTATTGAACAAGAAACTTCGCTAGGTGTAATAAGTGATTTGCTGAATGCAAATTGTAACGTTAATGTTAAAAATAAATGTGGTATTACTCCGATCTTTATGGCCTATTCTCAAGGTAAAGTCGGTCTTCTCAAATTACTGTTAAATTATATTTCTAACTTAAATTTGACCAATGATCTGCTGCAAGAGATTTATTACTGTAGTTCATATCACGGGACGGCACTTAACATTTTAGTGAACAGTATAGAAAAGATGAAGCTGATTGGTTTCCAATTAAATAATGACAATGAGTATTACCACAAGAAGATATGCGATGATACACTGACGACAAAAAATATGAAAAGAAAAGGAAAATTCATGATTCGGTGCAAAAAAGAATTAAGAAGAATGCAAGGTTTTAAAATTGATCAATATACTAGCTTGCACAAAATAATGCTGAAAAATACGTGGGAACTTACATGTCATGTAAGGAATGCATCTTTTATTAAAATGCTCATCGACGCGAAACAGCTTAAACATAAATATCCTATATATTATTATTTCATTAAATTAAGAATGAGAAGAGCAAAGAAGAAACATGATTTACAAGAGGACGCAAGGAATTCATTGCAAATGCTTACTGGAATTAATTTACCTCACTTATGCTACAGAAATATTTTTAATTACTTGAGTAACAAAAACTTGAGTGATCTAATTGAAGCTGCTAATAACAATTAGTTCCTGACATCATTGGCGGGGTTTGGGGATGCACAGACGGACAAACATCGCAGCGTTGGATGCGATGTAAAAGTCTGCATAGGTTTATGGATTATCACAAAGAAAAAAACATTGTTTAGTACAGTTAAGAGAGCATTATTCGTCGTTATTACTTTTTTTATGTAGTATTCGTAAACTAATCAATAAACATATAATAATCAATTTATTTTCATTACCCAAATGCTTCTTCTTCGCAACCTTCCGCTCAGGAGCTCCTTGATTTGACTTCTTGAAAAATAATATTGGAAACAAAAAGCAATAATAAATCACAAGTGGAAAAATAAAAAAAGCGACATACTTTCAGGTATTATTGACAAACTCATATTTATTAAAGTACTAAAAAATCTCCAAGAAAATAAAGTTTTCTACGGTATACAACTTATAAATATCCAAATTAATTTTCGATAGAAATATAAAGTCGTATAGAATATATCAATAGTAAAACAATACAAAAAACGCGTCTTCTGCAGATGAAAATTTGCTGACGTATACAAATATGACATCTCAGTTGTACAAAGTCTATACGTTAAATAACGAGAAATAATAACATTATTATACACCGCTACAACCAAGGTTAGAAAAATTAAGAAAAAGAAATATTTTCAGTTGACATAAAGAAGGGAAAGATGTGTACGCTGAAAAAAATTGCGAACGCCTACTACGTATACACAATGATAGTTAATAAAAACTCACGTTGAAATTGTCGATCTCGCAATTTATCTCAGTGCACAGCATAAAGTGATATGAGATAAGGGATTATTGTGTTCGCAAAAATTGATTACACACTTCGCCGATATATCCATGAAAGAATCGATCTATTTAATAACATTTTGTTTCAAGAAAAAGGAAAAAAGTGACTTATAATTAATAACAAACACGTCTCGAAATTACGAAGGTTTTTTCATCACCATCATCACCCATACGACAAAACACTTTTATGCGCGCACACTTCATATCTCTCTCTCTCTCTCTCTCTCTCGCTTCACCTTTTTCATATTCCTGTATTTTCGTCGTTTGTCACACTTCTGTATACATCTCGATTCCCACATCGCGCACATAAAGTTGTGTGTTCATCGGTATTTTTTTTTCTTTTTTATATTCCGTGTTTTATCATCGTACAATCGTTGAACTACAAAAAACTCGGAAAGTTGCAATGCGCGCGTCTTAAAAGTCGGAAGCTATTTTTTTTTCTTGGGTGGGGCTGGGGGCTCTTATTTGCTTATTTTTTTTAGCGAGAAAATACAACTACGGCTAAGCGTCTTTTCGGCGAGTCGAGGGCCGAGGGGCAAGTGTGTAACGTTCGTCTCGAAGAAATGACAAAACATCGCTCACGGATACAATATGTGGTTAGTATATTATAGTGCCCCTCGGCGTCGCATCGTCTCGTTTTATTCATTTTCTTTTTTTATTAACCACCATTGTTATTTATACAAAATGCGAAAAAGGACCTTTAATCGGCGGCTTCTTTTACAAGAGAAATATATAATTGTATATGTATAAGTTATTTCGCCATATGTGTATGTCGTAAAAATACCGACAAAAACGCGCATCGTCATAAAAATCCAAGAAGATTCTATAGGGTCGTTTTTTTTTCATTAATCGTCTATGTATAATATAATACCTTCTGCTAGACTATTTTTTTTACGTTTGTCTGATGAAAAAAGTTTTCTTCCCTTTTTTTCATTAATGAGAGAAAGTCGCGCGCGTTCGCGCATATCTCGAAAAAAGCTCGCTTATTTAGATATCATTTGAATCGAGATGAAAATCAAGTGTATAAAGAGAGGGAAAAATACATAATACAGCTTACACTGAAAACCAATTACAACGCAAAATGTGTTCCACAAGACCGATCGCGTAATACAAAATCCATGCTGGATCGCACATCGAGTCGTCGTGTCGTGATATATAATTTGGCATTTTAATTGGATCCAAGTGTAGTCAACAACAAAGTATGGCTTTTCCTTCTATTACGAATTCGTTCCTTTTATCGCTTTCTCTCTGTCTTCCTTGTACTGTTCGAACAAAGGTCATATGATGTGAGAGAGAAATCGAGCAAATCGCAGTTGAGCCTCTGATTTTTCGCGCTACACACTCAACGACGATTCACCGTTACAATACAAAAGGAAGAGGGAGCTGGGCTCACAGGAAGGTATATTATAATTATACGGGGATGGGACGTGTGTGTATTTTATGATTAAATTACCGGGGGATGTCGGAAATTGTTTATCAGTATTTTTTTGGTATGCCATTCTTTCCGCTAAGGATTATTATACAAAATAATTAGAAAAATGTACAAAAATTCATAAAAATAGTAATAATTACATAGTACAAATTACCTTTTGTTATACGTGATTATAACAATGTTACTTTTTTATTCTTGTATATGATGTGACACTGATCTCGCTTTTATTCGTTCGTGTATCCCAGTGTGTAGTGTATATATATGCGTAGGGGTATGTATGTATACGTTTTCGATCGCATCGTCTGATGCTTGAATACTTCATATTTTCTGCTGAAATTTCGCTGGAAAAAGTGTTTATCAGAACTAAGAAGTACCCAGTACATTCGACGGACGTTCGCTTCGAGCTTGTTTTGTTCACTGCGAGCTAATTATTAACAATGGTTTATTACGCGGGTATTGATTACTGTCCGGCTACGCTTTATAAAAAGCGCTTATCTTTATAATCGCTCGGCTGCATCGGTAACACTGGATTGAGTGCGACGGAGAAGGTCTTCGGAATAGAAAAATACGCTGTAAAATCTCTTCTATTCGTTTTAATGAATGAGAGAAAATTGCGGCTATCGAGTACATTCCCGTCAAACCCTTTCCGAAGTCGCGTCAGCTAAGCAACATTATTTTATTTTTCTAAAACTGCCGAAAAACGTTGTGTTAAATTTTCTACATTCACATGTACATACATATACATTACAGGTATGCGTACACAGAAAAGTAGGGGGTCATCTTGGCGCACAACGGTTGTACATATATGTATGCATGTGTGTGTGTGTGTGTGTGTGTGTGTGTGTGTGTGTGTGTCTTTTCAAATTCATTATTGCCGATACACACATCACCCTTCAGTTAAGGGGCTCGAAAATCCTATTTATTACCATCCGAGTAGGCTTGTGACAGTTATTCCTTGTTTCCAATTGACAACAATTTTGTTATAATTGGTTTGAATTATAACAAAAAAATCTGTAACGCGTAAAGCGAGAATCAAGCACAGCCGGTAAAACAGTCAATTTAGGGGTCCTCATACGCGAGCTAATAGAGAGGAAATGACGTGTCTTTATGTGTTATGTGAACGTGACTCTCTGAGATTCATAAAAAAGAGGCTCAAACTGTTCAGTTGGTTATTTTTCACTACAATTATCATCCTTTGTTCGTTCACATTTTTTTCAACTCAGTTGGTATTCAATTACCTTGAAACTTTCCAAAACCGCATAAGCAGGCCAAAATACATGCCTAAGACGTTCATAATATTACCATCTTCAAGAATAAAAAAAAGGGAAAAACGAAAGTAATTTAAATTATTATAATAATTATAATAATGCGTCTTACGAGAAAAGGTCGCACGAGATAACACATATTTGCGATTGATGTTTTACCTTTTGTCTTTTTTTGCTGTTACTTTTTATACATTTATAATATATTTTTATATGAAAGAGAAGGTGAAACAAGATAAAAGATATGATAGAAAATGCATCGCTAATGTATTAGGAGGGTCAAAAATGTATACACAACTTTTAGTTGTCGATAATGGATCATTTTTCACGTGTGCCTCTCGTTGCAACCTTCTTTGCGCTGCCTCTTTTATTAAATGGTTCGATTTCCAATTTACATCAGTTGTTCACGTCATTCACTGAACCGTTTAATGTATAAGTAGTTGTCTTGAAATCAGGAGAATTGGAGGCGTATACACGAAAATCTCATAGTATCTTCACAGTCTTCGAAAGTTTGCGATTCCTTTCGATCGTATCGTATATAAAAAAGGCGAAAAAAATGATCGGAAGAAACCCCACGCATTCATCGATTCGACTTTGCATTTGCAGTCGAAAAAGTCGTTCGTTCGAAGGTGGATCTGTTGAACTTTGTTCGTTTTCTTTCTTTAGTATTCGAAAATAGTTTCTGATTTTCTAAATTGACTAAATGGCTTTAGCTTTCTTTTCAAGGTATTACCGACTACTTTAAAAATACGAAATTTGATATTGCGTTGTTTAGTTATATGTATATAAATTTGTCCTTATAATGTAATTTCAAATTTGAGTTGATGAACACCATTAGAAGATTGCATAACTTAACTTTCAAGTATATATCGTATAGAAGAGATCAAAGCAAATCTTTGGATATCGATAAAAATATACGAATAAAAAAATTAAATGAAAAATTGTAGAAAATGTTATTATATTTAAAATATAATATACTAAATTTATCACAAGAAAAGTATTGTAGTTATTTCTGTGGAATTACTCTATTATTTACTAATAATAAAAAAATGAATCACAAAACAAAGCTGCAGTCACATATAAATTAGCCTAATAACAGGTAAGTTATATTTATCAAAGTATTACAACATCTCTTATAGAAAACCTTTAAATTACAACAGAAAGCAATACAAAAGTCTTTGCCTACGCGTTACAATTATTATTATAAAAACTTTTTGCAATAATAAAATTTAATATCTTGCAATGCAGCAGCCTCTATATCGCTAAAGAAGTTCATAAAAAAACTTTTTGCGATGTTTTTGAAATATCTCATACAGGCGCTATCATATAGTTATAAATTCATATAGATTACATTTTACATAGCATTATAAAATCGTGAATTATAAAAAAACACGTGTCATCGAAACCATCGTGTATATGGCTCTTTTTTTGTATCTGCGTATAACTTTATATATACAAATATATATATAATTATACATTACACATTTTAATATAAAGTCATGTACGATTTATGTATATAACATAGATGTAACGACGTATATCTATATATACGGATATCTTTACATGCATCGACTATAAATAAATCGCACACAACGCTTTGTATATCAAGCAGAATATAGACTAAATATTTTTGTTATGAAAACATTTTCTTCGTTAAAAATAGTACAATTTTTCACTATATAATATACACCAACCTTCGAACGAACTCTTTTGCTATATCGACGACTGTGAATATAATAATACCTGTGAGTTCTTTGTTTTAAACAAATCAATCACCTCCCTCTGCCAAATGACAAGTACCTATATATATGCTATTCGATTGCAATCAATTGTAATGCCACGTGTCGCGGTACCGCACCTCCAGCCTTTTTCCACACTACCACCTATCTACTTATTCATTTCGGTAACTGGATGCTAATTTTAACAACAATCACGTAACCGTAAAGCGTTACATATATCACTATTTATTTATTTATTTATTTATTTATGTATTCATATATTATAAATATTTATACCATTTACACGGCTATAAGATATATATATATACCTTTGCTATTTGTATCATTAAATATTTAGTTTTTTTTATTTCATTCTCCTAAGAAATCAAGAATAGACAGTGCTTGTTCGTTCTCCCAAGTTTATTATATAGAATATGCCATACTCCGGATGAAACACGTGCGTCGAAACAAGCGTCTTTTTCTCGTTTACTTCTTGCAACTACACGCGACGCGTCCTGAAACACCTCTCTGTATCCTGTGACAATTAATAACAATACATGTATATCATGCGAGCAAAAAAATAAATTCTATTTTATCATATATATGTATATATATATATATATTTTTTTTTTTTCTTTAATTAATTAAGCTACGTATTGTGATTAGTACACACAGGGACCCATATCGTCCTCGTCGAGTAAAAAGAATCGATCGACGTTCGACTAATAGTACCTGGTATACGTACAACTTCTTTTGTTGTGGATCGTGGAAAAAAGTCGCAGCTGTGCGGTGGCTTCGCTTTTTTTTTAATTTGTCCACTAATGTATATCGTGTGTATGGATTTTATCTCTGTTTGATTGCAATCGTCAGAGGCGCGCATTTTGTCTTTCGCTGTTGCCTTTTCTGGAATTGGGTTTCCGATGCGTCGCCGCGATATAAAAATGTAAGAAAATACAAAAACGTATATTCACACTGATATATAATAATCATCATATACGCAGTACAAAATAAGTGGTATATCTATCATCGACTTATAGTTCTAAATATAGCTGCAAAAGTATCACAGTTAACGAGACTAAGTATATACGGTGAAAACAACTGAACTGTAGCTGTTGCACATTATATATTTATGCAAAAGAAGATTTTTGTTAAACGTCGCTGGAAACCCAATTCCACGTTTTGCGCGAGAGTAAAGATCGATTTTTTCAGTAAAGAGAACCTAAGATGCAAAATTAAGTTGTTGTTGTTTTTCTTTTTTTACAAAGATCATATACGATTAAGTATATCGAATACAACGGAAAGAACGAACGACATTTAATGTTTTCTTGGTATAATATGTATATAATACAATAATTTTTCTCTATATGAAAAACGTGAAAAATTACGCAGCGCTTTGTTTTTTTTGCTTATCATCGTCACACTTTGACGATAATAAGAAGTTCCATTTATATACGTATAGGTATATATGCAAAAAGTTTCTCGCTAACGATAAGTCGTACAAAAATTCAAGAATTCAAAAAACCCTTACGTAACTAACAATCGACAATTCTAAAAAGGACTATTATTTTCATAGTTTTATTATTATTCTTTCTTTTTTTTATATAAAATCCACTCGATAAAGATTCTCTTCGTCGCGTCGTCCTTCCAGTGTTTTTCTCGGCCTTGTATTTACGCATCCATGACGTATATATTGTTTTGTTTATTTTTATTATTACTTGAATTCTTAAATCTGTGTTTGTTTTCTCATTAGATTTCATGCTATAGTATAACTATAGAAGCTTTGAAAAGACGCTAACTCCCTTTACTTAATTAATGTTTTTCTTCCAAGTAAAAGTCACCTGTTGTCATCCACAATAAGCGGAGCAAAGTATTGAAGTATTTAAGTTTTACACCGATTAAAACGTTACAATATTCGTCACATCCTTTTTTTTCTACAGTTTTAAATACAACATTTCAGCATTTAGTTTTTGTTCGTTTATCTGCTTGCTTCGATTACCTTCTGTTTGTGAATATTGTTTAAGATTAAAAAATACGTTCTACATTTAAAAAGTCGTGTGTATGCCTGTATGTACGGTAAAATTTTCTCCGCTCACGGGGACGACTTAGCTTCAAAAGACGTCGAGGGGTGATATTTAAGTTAATACTTTAGGTTGCAACTCTTTTTTTGTCTTATATTAGTTTTTCTGGTTTCGTTAATCGCGAAAGCGTGTTTTGTTCCTTTTTATATGCTCAACGTGTTTCTCTTCCGTTTCGTGCACTTCTCTCTCTTCTCTGTCTCATTCGACGAGCGTCATCGCTTTTTTTTACTTTTCTCTCTCTTTAACAACGAATTCTTCTAATGTATAAAGAGTTTGTATCAAATGTAGGTCGCGTCAACGCGTTAACAATCGAAAGAAGAAGCTCTCATTGTTTTTTATCTCGAAATTCTAATTATTTTTTTAGCTTGCAACATATAGCAACGTATGATTTTGAACGATATAAAAAATTTATATATTATACAACGTTTATTATTTTGCCGATTATATTCAGTACAAAAGAGTATACACATTCAAATGCAAGCATTTATAATTGCCACGAGGACGTGGCCAAACATTTAGTTAGATATTATACTTTACTAATATTACAATCCATTATTAGAACGACTCACATTAAGATTTGTTATAAAAAATTTGCTCTTAATAAAAAGTTCATTTTAAACTATTCAAGAATACTTTTGAAACAGAGAAAGCATTAAAAAATCTAAGACATATTATTACACACACTGTACGAGCTATGACAGTCGGTTACTTTAGTCCATACAAAATTATTGCATCGTTATTTTATAAATGTACAATCATCAAAAATACGTAGAAAATCATACTTTGCTATATACATGCCGTTCCCCCAATTAAGTCTTTCATGCGAACACTTTTTTTCCCACTAGCTCTTATATATTATATCAATATAATACTGCGTCTCGTACGCCTACTTGATTCGCCTCTAATTAAATAGGTACTCTCATCAGCTAAAAATGCTACCAATAGATTTTTTACTTTTTGTATTTTTTTCTTCTGCACTCGTGCTCGTGTTCAAAAAGGATCGATCGATATACAGATAAAACGATTATCAAATCTGTTCGAGAGGTGCACATGCGCGCGCGCGCGCGAAACAACGAACGGGATGATAAACGATGATGATAAACGCCGCTAATATATAACGACCGGAAAAGTCGATCTGCTAATTATTATTATATTTTGTTTTTTCGTAGAATATTTTAACGCGTTAGGGACACTTATAATTTATCGTTTAAGCGAGTTATAATATAATTAATTCTGAGATATTTGAACGTTTTGAAAAGTGGTTTGCGAAGAGTAAGGAGCTCGTCGAAAATTAGCTATTTTATAGAGAGTATTAGAATTGATTTGCTTTTACGTAGATAAGTTTGAAAATTTGTATAGTTTCTTACGCTCGGAGAATAAAATAATGGTATTGCCTTATACGCGCGCTATTGAGATATTAATTGCGAAGAACATTATCCATCATCCACTTTGATTAGAATTTTCAAGTTGTGTTTCGTATTGTTAGCTTATATGTTTCTTATTGTTATCGTTATATTATTAATCGATGAGAAAATTGATCCTCCGAGCGAATCGAAACACTTCAAAATCTTTAAATGAAAATTGGAAAAAGGGCTATCGAACGTGAGCAAAGCACTTTTCCGCGCAAAAAGACTTTTTTTAAGACTCGCGTCCCTATCATCCATTGAATGATTTTTTTAATCGCGTCCCGTGTCATACAGCGCATGTATATAGTTTATCGAACACATAATATAGAAAAAACCCGCTCTAATTTTCATCGTTATACAAGTATATATAAGATAATCTCGAACCCGCCGAATTATATGCCCTACGTAAGCCATATTTTCCTTATCACTTACACACTCATAATATTAGTTTTTTTTTAGAAAAAGGTAAAAAATTTTTCCACGACTTTTTTCTTTTTACACACGTATTATATATGTTTACTGATCTTTTTTTTTCTTTTCCGACGCTCTGCTCCCTCTCAAAGTACACGTTTAAATTTTCAATTCTACCTCCCTTACTTTTTTCTCTTTCCAAACAAGTGAATTTATCTTTCGGGCTTAACGGCCTCAACTAGAATTATCGCATTTGCATTATTTTCTTTTATTCAACAAGGTACACGCGAGAAACACTTAAATTTATAAGTACGAATAAACAGGTATCTTTGTTTTTTTTGCATTTTCGCTCTATCTTGCGAACATCTCCTAGTATAAAGTCGAAAAACACTCGTCTTACTAAACTTCTGCGTCACTGTTTTATAGCTGTTCCCTCGTTACTTTGTAATTACTTCATTTGGGGACCCGTGATTGTTCGCGAATTTGAAATTTCGCGCGGTTCAGCTTCACGTCGTCGTCTTTGGGCTGTTAATATATCTAAATAAGAATTTTCATGATCTTTTTAAAACTTTATATAATCGCCATAATACACCTTTAGCTATTCTTCTTTTACTATGTAATATAAGCGTATGCAGAAAAACACGTGACGTTTATAACACTAACTTTAATTTTATTTTTAGAAAAAATGAACAGTAAAAAAGTGTAGGAGTAAGTTGGCTACCGACGATGTACGTCGAACGTTAATTTATAACATACCCTAATATGTAGTTAATTATTATTATCAATTTAAAATGAATGTTGCTACGTTCACTATATAAGAATACTTAAAAAATTAGGTCTCAACATTCTCGCTTCTACTGTTACTTTTCTTTCGATTGTTCACTCACGAATTTCGCTTCGTAATCATTTTGAACTTACTCGCATTGTAAAAAGTTATTTCTTTGCAAAAAAACTTATATCTGAAATATACTTTGACATTAGCATTACAAGAAGAATAATGTGATTTTCACTTGCAATCTAGCGACGCTTTCGTACTCGCATATCTTTTTTGGCGGAAATGTATGTTTCTCTCAAATGCCGCGCAAAATAAAATATAACAGTGATGATGACATGAGCAAATAAGACATGAGGATTATGTGAAAAATGAAAAAAGTACGCCACCCTATGTGTATGTTTTTTTTTCAAAAATGTTTGTTTTTATTTAATAGAAAAAAATAAAAAATTTCGTCATACTTCTTTTTTCACTTAAGTAGATTATAATAAAAATTATTCTAGCCGTTAGAAAAAGTCTATTCCAAAAAATGTTTTCCTTCTCTCTAAATACTAAGGACAAAAAAAAAATATATATATATAAAGGAGAACACATGTGTTGCTCTCTTCTCTCGGTTATAATAAAAAAAGGAAAAGAAAAGAAAACAGAAGAAAAAAAAATAAACAAGATTTTTTGTGAAGTATTAAGAAAAAACAGACGATTCGGGACACGACACTGGAAAACACTCGTTTGCTTACAAACATAGTACGACAAACTCACACAGCGATTTTTTTCTTGTTTTTCGTAATAATAAATCGTGCAGCAGATCTTATTGGTCGATATATTATCAATACGCACATTCATTAATTTTTCACATTTTTTTGCTTTCCTTTCTGCGTTTTTCTTTTCAAAGAAATTTCCATGCCATTCCTTCGCATCTATTATATATTTTTCCTATAAGGAGACGTACAGGTTCGAGGCCGCAAATAACATATCATGCATCGACGAGGGGCTGGCCTATCTATCATTCTGCATAGTCGATTGCAACAGGAAGGCATGCAGTTGTTTGAATGAACTGCCTTTCTTCTTATCGCAAAATCGTCGTTAACATTTAAAACGGACGACTATATAGATCGGCGCACTTTTTCGATCTTCCGCATCGAAGGAGTTTTCTTTTTCGCTTTATTTCAAGTTTGACTAGTTTCACTCCTCAGTGTCTCTTTCGCAATCATCATCCCCCCTCGTCACGCTCTCGACCCTTTCATACGATCATTCCTCCTTTCTTTGCATCTCGAAATTTATTTTTTTCCATCTATTAATATATAAAAAGGATCACAAATTTGCCGAAGAGAAGCTATATTAATATAGAAAAAATTCACGCTATATAAAAAAGGTCACATAGACAATAAAAAAAAAGGAAAAAAACAATTAAATTCCAATAAAAAAAGGATTTTCTATAAGCTAATATTTAAAAAGAAACTTCCCGACTCTGCATGCTATACAGGGAGGAAGCTTTCTTTGTAAATCGTAACAAATTTCCAATATTTTTTTCCATTTTTCATCTACTTATATACGCAAATACATAATTATAATAATAATTAATATATAAATCGACGCCGTTACACGAACTCGCGTCGCTGATCGTCTCGGGCTCGCGTGACTCGGTGCTTTTTTATACTTGCAACTGCAATAAAGGCGCGTTTGTCGTCACTGCAGATCTTCCGTCACTTCTCAATTGTTCCTATATAAATAGTACATACATATATATTTGCATAATCACATGGTGAAAAAACTTGCAATGCCCAGAGCATAGAACGCGAGGAAGAGTCCACAGTGAGAGGATTAGACGTGCGCTTTCGAGTTCCGTTTTCTTACGCACACACACACACACACGCACACGCACACGCACACACAATTAGCTTAGATTATTAAAAAAAATCTAGAAAAAATGAGCGACGGCGAGTTCGACGAGCCCAGTCGCCGCGACGCTTCATACGGAACAATTCAATTCAAGCCGCGTTGTGGTGTGAAGATTTTTGCATCCCTTCGCTTCGTTTATCGAAAAAAAAGAGAAACGCTCGTCTTATTCAGCCCCTCGCGCTTTTCAATCGACAGTTTAATTGTTTCTTTTCTTTTTTGTTGACATCGCGCGACGACTTTTTTTCTCTCACCTCAAGTTTAAAAAATTCGCACCTTAATAAACACATTGCACTGCGCCCAGCATCATTTGACCTATATAACGAAAAACATCGCGGCGGCGAATTTCTTTTTTTTCCTATTTTATTATACTCTTATTATTTTGTCGCGATGAGGCGACTAAGAGTATAAAGAGCGAAAAAACGTTATAAGAGACAATAAAAAAGACAGAATTATCATTATATATCATCGTAAAGATTAAAAGTATTACAAAAGAAGAAAAGATCGACGAATTTTACAAAAGATATATATATATATATATATATATATATA
>UCOJ01001995.1:0-17278 GCA_900474305.1 Cecidostiba fungosa
TTCCTGCATACTACCCAGACATATTTTCCCTCAAAGGGATAGGTAGTCAAATAAAAGAGTCAACTCAATAAGAGGTAGATCGCATATGTGTATTGTCTTGATCGATACACGTATCAGAGAAGAGGCTCATGTCCGAAGTGTTCGCTTGAGCCGAGGCTGAAGTGGGACTACGGATAGCTCGCGCTAAAAGTTTTTTTCAAGTGGAAAACGATTGTTTTATAAAGAAGTAAAGTTTCGTTAAGATCAACATGTAATATGCACCATTATTTATATACCATATTCTTTAAGCGTATATAGTACACTTACCTCTTTTCTAGACAATTAGTGAATAAATGTTTAAAGTGTGGACATATAGTATCATGTGTATATTTGTATAACCTTAACGGTGACGACAAACAATTTAGAAATGAATCTTGTATGAAACACGAAACGCCCGCGGCTGCGGCATTTCTGATCCCAAGAGGAAATCTGCGTGTACAAGCTACAGCAACGCTTAAAGCGCGTAGAAGGACATGGATACACGAGTACTTCTCTTGGGAGGAATCAAAAGATTTCATTAAATTTGATGAGGTTAAAGAAAAAGTTCGCCGTGAAACAAGAGCAACAAAAGAAATCACAATTCAACCTTAATCAATACCCTGTTTCGTCTGGAAATCCAGTTAAATATTTTTGAATACAGATTTGCCGTCAGTTACAATAAGAAATTTCTTGGAGAGAAAATCCCATTGTCAGTGCGACAAAACATTTATTCAGGATAAAAACGAGTTTTGTCGCACTGACAATGAGATTTTCTAAGCCAAGCTAGTCTTATATAATGCATACATCTAATCAGATACAGATACATCTAATCAGAGAAGCGCAGAGCGGGAAGAGGAGAAGGCCCTGAAAGAGCCGGCTGATTTCTAAAAATTCAAAAGCTCTACAAAAAAAAGCTTAAAAAAATTCTCACTCTAGTTAAGTAGGCTTACATGTAAGCATGTACGAGAGAAAGAGAGTTTACACGAAAATCGTCGATGCTGCGAGGATTCGCGCGCGCGCGTGCAAAAGGAAACTTTATTGAAGGCAAGCCGTGGCTTCCTTCCTTCCTTCCTTTCTCAGCGTCTGTGAGCGAGGCGAAAGTCTCGCGAGAGCGAAGGAGGAGAGCAAGTGAAGCTGCACTTTAAACTCAACACTCCACGGCGCGTATCCAATCTTCGGGAAGATGCAAATATATACACACGCGCGGGGGAACATCCTTGAGAAAAGCGAGTGCGAGAGGGAGACATGCAGGTGTGAGTGTGCATTCGTGTATGTGGGTGTACACACGCGTGTTGTTCGTGCGTTTGCATTTGCGTACATATTCAGAAATCAGATGCTTTCAGGTTGCTTTCAATCGCGATGGAAACGCTCTCCTACTCTCTCTCTCTCTCTCCTCGGGCTGCTTTTTCCCGCTCGATTTTCAGCGCGCGTACATCACGCTCCCTCGCATCACGGGGGAAATGCGCATTATGCACGCAAAAGTGACGAATATCACAGGGTAATCTGCAATCGCTAGTCTGGAAATATCCTTTGCCCTTTTTCTTTCGCTCCCCTTGGAGAGTGTTGAGAGAAAATTCGAGGGACGGCGTACTGCTTTCCGAGAACTATTCATTTACAGTAGAGATTTTTGGTCCTCACAAAGAGATGCCGAGTGCGCTCTGAGGCTTCCGTGATGAAATTGTACGCGCGCGCGCGAATTTCGTTTCGCGCAAAATTGAAACTTTGACGCCATCAGTTCAGCTCCAACTCGTTATTTGTATTTGCGATTTAATAACTTTTAAATTGATCACGCCGCTGCTGCTGCAACTCGTTAGTGTTTAATTGGGACTTTTGGGAAGGAAACGCTCAGCTCGTTTTATGTGTAGTATTTACACTATTCAAAGAAGGAAATAGTCGTCTGCTGCGCTGCAATAAAAAGTTTTCAGCAGCGTACGTGCAGATTATTAATTCCAGTCCAAATTTACCTTTCGCTTTTGTAATGAGGTCAACCGTCTACTCCTTGGAGACCGCATTATTTCCCTTATTTACAATGTACTTCGATTTCATTTGATTCTTGCTCAGGTTTTCATTCAACGTGCTGTGCGGAGAAAGAGAGATTCGACTTAAGTACCCACGAGAGAAAGCAGCTGGCAGTTGGATGAGGAGAGAGAGAGATAGCAAAGTTTGAGCTTTTATTCGAGGCCAGTAGGCTCTTTTATTGCAACGGTTTCTTTTGAGTTACGAGGGTAATTTGATGGGCACCGAGGGGTAGAGAGGGAGAGAGAGAGAGAGAGCGGTAGTTATTGCTCTGTACTCGCGCTTCTTTCTAGTTTCTACTCCCCCGCCTCTTCGCGTAAAAAACTAGCCCCGACTGCCGGAAAAATCGTTAAGTTTCTTCTTCGTTTTTTGCCACCGTCGGCTTTAGGTTTTACGTCGCGCGTGGCGCATTTAAAACGCTCAAGGCTAGTTCGCAGCGTGTACTGACCCAAGTTGCGAATGATACCTGTGGATCGACTTCGAGTTTGATTTTCCGTTTAGGACATTCAAAATGATTTAGGCTTTTGGGTCGACGAAATAGTACACGCAATCATCTCAAGCGTGAACGCGGTCTAAAACGAACTGCAATTTGTATTAGGTTGTTGATCTATATTGTATAGTGTGTTCGACAAATGTCGTGAGAGACTTTGTCAGATAAATAATTAAAAATCGTTTTTATGTTCGATAAAATGTATCGAACCAGGCCACGTACATTCCATTTCAATTATTTCCAAGCGTGGGGCAAAAGAAAAATATTTATGAGCATGGAGTATTTTATCTTTAGATTTTGCGTAATAAACGTGTCAAGCCAAGTCAATTGTTATCAACGATCGATATGCGATACAGCCTCGGAGAGTTGTTTTAAAAATATTATCGTCTCTTGCGCGCGCGGACGGCTATATAGTGTGTGCATTAACCCCCTTTGGAAATAGGCTGCTAATATTGCCTCAGACTCGCTTTTTAGGTCAATGATTTTTTTATCAATATGCGGTAAAAATATGAAATTTAAAACGGTTGTATAGACCTATTTATTGTAAGTTCAATACTATTAAGGGGCATGGATTTTCACGTCAAAGAAAAACAAAATACGCCGGCATTGACTCGAAATTTTCAAAGAAACACTCGAACAATGATCATCATTCCGCTTCGAAATTCTAAGTGGAAATGAGAATCGAAAAGAACGATAACGATCGCGCATAAACGAGCTGTGAGAATCGTTTCACGAAAAAAAAAATAATAACTCGAATATTCTCCCATTGGTTTAATAACGCGGGGCGCATCGTTAAAAAATAAAAAAGCGCACTAGACTGAAAAAAAAATAACCAGATATACGCAACTGCTGCAAAACTACAAAGAAGGCGATGCTAACAATTCGCGCGGAGAAGATAATTCGTCAAAAGCACTTTAAGTTTCTTTTTCATTATATAAAACCAGTCCGTGTCGATTGTATCTGTCTGTCCTTGCTCGTTCTTCTTTCCATTACTGAAGCTCCGGAGAATCCTACTTCAAAACTCCTTAATTCTCTTCGTCTATATAAAATTGTGAGAGTAGCCTGACAGAGTTGAAAAAAGGAGCTCGAATCAAAGTACAGAAATAAAGAAATCGTCCCGTCGTTGTCGTCTTGGTCTTCGTCGTCTGATCGACGTCGAATGATAAAACAAAAAAGGTGAGTGAGAGAGGAGAGACTGAAAAAAAATAAAGAGAGAGAGAGAGAGACAGAAGCTAAAGGAGTAGAGCAAAAAAGAAACTAACGACGTCTCGTTTCCACGCCTCTGTTAGATCAATATTTGACGCGATGACGACGAAACGCCGAGATACGAGCGAAATGCGCGGGGCAAACATACCTAAAGTAGAAAAAAGATTCAGACGGCTCGGGAGGAGTAGAGTCGAGCGCGACTGAGCACGAAAAAAAGAATGAGAGAGAAAGAGAGAGAGAGAGAGGCTAAGGTTGGGGCAGCGAAAGTTCAAATGAGTATTGAAAAAAGGAGCCAGCTCGCCAGGAGCTCAAAGCCTGGTGGAACCGAAAAAGACGAAAAAAGATGCACGAAATAAAGAGAGGTTTGACTGTACGGGTATACACATACATGCAGGTGGTAGTAGAGGAAGAAACGGGTGGATAATAGAGTGCGAGAGTCGGAAGAAAAATGAGGGAGGCGCAGTGGGCTCAAAGCGCTACGCGAGGCCGCAAACGCGTGCACTAGTATAGCTGTCGTCAATATATAAAATGGCACTGCTTTATTATGCAGGCATAAACGATAAAATGTTTGGAGGAAACACTGCGCCTCTTCCTAAATTTAATATCAAGCGCGGGCGAAAAACACAGCCGTGTCTTTTTATCTCGCGCGGGAAAGAGAGATAGAGAGATAGATATGATTTATTTGAATTAACAAAATAAAGTGTGTTACAAGAAAAAAGCGAAGGCTTTTAAAGCCACAATTAGAGACGTAGTCATCGTTCTAAACATAATGCGCATGTCAATAAGTACAACAATACAGAGGTACAGTGTTACAACCGTGACGAATATCCTCCGTCAACTTAATCTGCGTGCTGTGAAAACGCCTGAAGCCCGCCTGGAGAGGATTCAAAATGTTGTTTGACTCGAGGGCTGCGTATGAACGAGCTTCTCAAGGACCTTCGATAAGAAGCTCAGAATAGCGATAGGTCGAAAATCAGAGACCGAGGAGGGAGTATAGCGGTCTTCTTCAGCGGCACCAGCTAAGCCCGCCTCCAGGCTCCCGGAAAAAATACCGCACGAGATGGACGAGTTAAACAGGTTAACAAGACGCTGACCAATGATAGGCAGACTCTTAACAATCATTCCAAGTGTAATGCCGTCCACGCCCGCAGCGCGCGAGGAAAAATGGGAAACGCAAGGATCACGTCTGCGATAGAAACCTCACGAAAAGCAAAGCCTTCCTCAGAGGCCGAGGCCACAATATCCTCCATCTCCCTCGCACACTCCGAGCCAGAAACCGATACTCCGGCAAAATGCGAGTTAAGCTCCTCCGGAGCAAAACCATGAAGGTCCTCCTTAGAAGAAGGCAAAAGCCCAAGAGCGCGCAGCTCCCTCCAGATGTCTTTTTTGTCATGCAGAGCTTCGAAAATTCTATTATGTAGAAAGGAGCTGCGCGCAAGTTCAGTCCGAGACTCGGCTTCGCCCGCAAGTCGGAGATACTCCTCCCAGAGGTCGCTATAACAGGTTCTGCCATAGCGCCTCCGTACCGCATCACGTTTTTTTATAAAGGCAGAGAAGCTCGTCGTCCACCCGTGGAGGATGCAACTTGTGCCTGGGCGTGAATGTCTTCAGGGGAGCAACGTTATCCAGGACATGCAAAATATTCGCGCTCAGGTAATATAAACCCGCATCCACATCCAAGTTTCGGCAATCGAGAAGTCGCCAGTCACAGTTTGAAAGAGAGAGTCAAATTTATTAAATCGGCCGGTCGTTTATCATCGACTGGCGGCGCAGGACGCGCTGAAATCAATCCTCCAGGCAAGGGCACAGCTCGCAGATTGAATGAAAAATTTGGGAAGAGAGCCTGCGCCATTAGGGATTATATTAATTTTCTGGGAAGAGCTACTGTTGAGCTTCGTTTGATGAACAGTGTACCTCGTAATATTGTTGGGTATTGACGAGTCTGACATCTGGGTGTCTTGGGATGATTGAATAACAAAATTCCGAGCACACGTTTTTTTGAATCCAGTTTGGCTTTGAATATATTTTTAAAAGTCTCGGTCGAGCTAGTTTAATACTCATTTTAGTGAGCTACATTGCAAGGCTGTCTTTGAGATCCAGAATTTCCAGACTTCTCATTTATCATCAGCGACCTGGAAAATACGCGGAGAAACATTTTTAAGCTTCTTGGAAAACAAAAAATTATCTCAGACGGTTCATCTTACGACGTTAGAGCGTAAAAATACCTTATTACAAGATCAGTGTTTTTCTCGAAAGCAAAGAAAACACCCTGGCGCCTGTTTATTCTTACTTTTAATATAACACAGTAAATAATTAATGGATTCAAAATGACATTTACATCCTCGCAGAGTGTATGTAGCTATGAAGTTACTTATGAAGTTACCGTTGAAGGGATTTGAAGCACTTAGCGAGAGCAGCGGGTGTCGACTAAAGTTTAATCTTCCCCTAAGTACACTAAACAACTCGTTATTAATTATTCGATGCAGTACTTGGATAATCAAAAATCGTAAAACCCTAAAAAATATCATTTGCTATAAAGCACAAACTAAATTTCTTTACTCAAAAATTCGACCTCGATCAAGCGGCGATCAAAAATTACAAGTTAAAAAAGCAACAGCTAGCCTCCTCAGTATTAAGGACCCTTAATATCGCGCACTCTTCCTACTACTACCGTCTCAACTGGGCATTCTCTTTCTCGCTCTTTCTTTCCCACGGGACACGATGATTTATTTGCCGCGCGGATGCTAAGTGCGAGGCGGTGGCGCTTGGCGTTTGCTTCGCTGAATCGAGCCGCGATGAAAGGGTGGA
This sequence comes from Cecidostiba fungosa, assembly GCA_900474305.1. Taxonomy (NCBI): domain Eukaryota; kingdom Metazoa; phylum Arthropoda; class Insecta; order Hymenoptera; family Pteromalidae; genus Cecidostiba; species Cecidostiba fungosa. The sequence continues at coordinate 6,539 of UCOJ01001995.1, forward strand.
CGGCAAATAAGAGAGGGGGGGGAGAGAAGACGATGGGTCCGGAAAACAATTTCTCGCGCTGAAAGGCGCTTTTTCGATAATGAAATAGCTCTTCTCAACAAATCGATCTTCCTTTCAATACAAAAGTTCACGTAGGAGAGCCAGTAGCGCGTCGAAAGTTTTATCTTCTTATGCTCGTCGAAAAATTGAATTGCCGATCTGGGCTCGTTCTGCTACCCGCTTCTTCTTCTTCTTTTTTTGGGAAATGGTGCGAGGGACGGTCTGAAAATTTTAGGAGAGGAGATTAAACGTCGCGCCGAGAGTTATAGGCTAGTAGGGTTTTCGGGTAACAGAGGAAATTGCATGTACATTTTTAGATAGATTGATAGAGTAAACTAATACTGTCGATGCCGAAGAGGGAGAAGGCTCAAGGTTTAATCAGCGCGCTGATTGTTGATGAGGAAGGATAGTATTCTCTGTCCTTTTTGCGAGGGAATCCATAATTTTCAATTCACGAAAAAGTGGGACTTAATTTTATGATTCATGAATTCTTACAATCGATTTTTCGTCAAAACACTTTCAAGAATCTTTCGCGGTTATATAATGAATATTCTCATTATTAAAGAGATAATACAATATTACGTAAAATTGCTGCAATTAATTTTGTTATATTGAAAAGTATTATGAAACCGGTGGAACCACACACGAGTGACACACGACATAATTATTAATAATAAATCCCAGAATATGCGATAATCAAACAAGACTCGTTAATGAATAATTCATCATGCGTTGTTTACGTCGCACAACGATCGCTCATCATCAAATTGCAATAATCTAAATATACATTATTTCCAGCTGTGGAAGCAAATTCATTTTTTGTTTTCAATTCACATTATACGTCAGCGATTTCAATGTAATTTACATTACAATATTGAAATTCATAACTTGAATAATCTGCATCATCAATACATTCATTTATTATATCCAAATCCAGATCATCGTACTCGCATCGCATAATAATCGCTTTTCACTGATGAAAAATACAGAAAAACACGTCGCGCGCACACACACACACACACGTACACACTCCATAATTCACACGCCAATCACGGCAAAATCAAGCCAGCGTTATTTCGCCGCAAACGAATAGCACTCAGCGGGACAAACCCGCAACAGCCCGGGTAAAAAAGTCGACATCTCCGTAAAGCAAGCAAAAGGACACCTTCCCGAAGCAGGGGTGAAAAAAATGCAATTTCACTGAAAAGGGGCACCGAAAAAAAAACAAGAAAAAGACATAGCGCGGACGCGCGCCGGCTATCCGATAAACCGAGAGTCGTCCAGAAAACCGCGCGCGCAACAAATGGGATTCCGCGCGCGTTACCTTTCTCTCTCAACCCCAAGCAATTAACAAATCGCTTCGAAATGGAAACCGCGAAAAGCGTTTACACAAATCGGTCGCCGCGACACAAAGAAAGTGGGCGCGTTCGTGCTATTTCCTCGCTGGACGTATATATATACGCGCGGGAAATCCGATCGGCTCAAAGTGCCGACGACGCGACAAATGGGATCTCGCGTCGCTGCAGCAGCGGGAGACAGTATAGTTTCCTTGATAAGTAAACGCACTCGGTTTCTTCGCCGCTATTAGTTAGCCGAAGCTTCTTGCTCATTTTAACGGGCTCTGCATAAAACAGTTCGGAAGCAGTATAATGCAGTGTAGTATATATATAATATATATATACCTATATGGCGAGAGAAGAAAGGGGTGAGGTGAGTGAAAGCGTCGTATAGAACCGCGGCAACGTGTATCGAGCGCGAGGCTTCCGGGTTATAATCGTGATATACAGCCAATATTACGAAGCGTATATAGATAAGCGCGAACGGTGCAACAATGCTCTCTCTTTCTCTCTTCGAGGCCCCTGTAGCGAGAGTTGCGCTTTTTGCTTTTTCACCGCGTCCCGCTGAGCTTCGTTTTCCGTTTTGTTTTGCTTTTATACGTATACGGAATAAAGTGCCGCTATACTGCACTGATTATATACGCTTGCGAGGAGACACTTTGTGCTGCAGAGTGCAGCCGATAAACGAAGGGAAGTCTGCGAAATGTTTAACTTCCGATTGAAATCGTCTCGTTATTTATATACATTCGAGTTTTTATTACTTTTATATCAGTATATTGATTAGAGATATGTGCGAGGCAAAAGTCGAGCTTTATGTTTGGTTACGACATTCTGGTGCATATAATGAAACGAAAGATATAATAATACACTATAAATGTTTAAATTTTAAGATAAGATATTGATTGAACAAATTCAGTAGATTCAGAAGCAAAAAAAAATGTTAAGAGGTTGAAAAATGAATTCAAATAACCAATCGAGTTATTTTTTGGGAAAAACTCGAAAAAGTACTCGAAGCTTTAAGTAATATATTACTGTAACGAAACAAGGAAAAAACCATAGTATTCGTTACATATAAGTAAAAACTCGACAATCGTGGTGTCTAAGTAGATTTTTATCATGCCACACTTATTTTGCTATCAACACAAAAAAAGTTCGAGTTTGACTCGCTCATCCCTAATATTGATGATATAAATAATCATGACGTTGCTTTGCAAGTTTCTCGTTTAACAGAATTCAATAAGAGCTCCCAAATGCAAGTCTCCCGCCTCGTGCGTACTTGTATAAATTGTTAATTATAACGAGAGAACTTCATAATCATGATTTACGTATAATTTTGACCATAGTTCTGAACCACTCAACTAAACATTGTACCAACAGTCTCGACGATTTCAATTATGCTGCGGCAGAGCAAGTTTGACACGTGCGGGCTACCTGTTGTTGCGTGTGCTAACGTAACGTTCAGTTTGTTACACTGTTATAGACAATTATGTTTTAACGAAAATAATCTTTACCTTAATCCAATCAATCTTAATTACCTCGTCGTTATATAAATGTAAATTATTAATTACTCAACTTATGAGTTCGTCTGACCACTGCGAGAATTTATTACTAAGAGTTAATGGCACAAATAGATTTTACATTATATTGTACCTACACATTATGTAATATTAATTAATGTTCTGTTATCTACAGCAGTTATTTCTTTCGATTTAGAGTTATTTTAACAAAAATTGTGAGAGGAAGCCATAATTTCGACTCGAATCGATATTATCGGATATTATTCAATAAAGTCGAATCGGTCACCTCCTTCCTTTCTCCACGTTGAAAAAAAAGTCTCCGCAAAGCCCCTTAAACGTAATAAAGTGCCTCGACAAAGATAAAGAAGTATTGCGCTCGTGGAAAAAGAGAGAACCCTAAAAACTCTGATCAAGAGAGAATTGAAAGTACTTGGAAGAAAGAAACTCGATTGTTTACGCTGTAGCTGTCGCTCGATATATAGAGCTAGTATTAAAATAGCTTAATTAAATTTATCGGATAATTTTTTATTTCGATTAAATTGAAGCGATCAATCGCAAGTGACTTATTGAACAATAAAGTGCGTTTAATGAAAAATATTCAAGATTAATTAAAACTCAGAAAATATGAAAATATTTCTGGACTTAATATATACGAATCGAGAGTGACAATAAAAACGAATAAAAAAATCCTTGGCGCTCCAGCTGGATTAAAACTTCAAACTCGTTCTGCCGTAAAAAAGCGCCATTCGCCAACAGCAATACCGACGACAATAATCACTTCATTTAATTTCCCCTTGCATTAACAGTCAACAAACCTTTCTCATTACCGGCATAAATAAACTCCGTCCGGTGTCTCAGGACGACGGCAAAGTCGCTGTCCCGGCAGAGGGAAAAGAAAGAAATCTACAAAGAAACAGCCCGTAGCTGCAGCAGCGGCAACGGCGACGACCCCCGAGAAAAGAGGCATAAAGAAAGATAGTATCTATACGAGCGTCGCGCCAAGGCAACAAAAAGGTATCGCCGGCGAGCGAACGCTCGCGCGTAAGAGAGGGAGCGATAGAGAAAAAAAAAGAAGCAAGTATAATATAAAGAGAGCGAGTAGTGCGCCGTTAAAGGAAAACGAGCTCTTTCGTCATTTTCAAAGACGATTCCCCGGCGATGCCTCTCTCCGCGTTCGAAGGGCGGCGCGCGCAGGCCGCGAGAGCTTTAAAGCTCTCTCGCTCGTTCGCTTCCGGCTCTCGCAAATCGAATTCTGGCAGGAAACGAGGAGCAGGATGGAAAGGGAAAGAGAGAGAGGAAGGAGTGGGGGAAACTCGCGAGCGTTAGCTACAGGAGGCCAGGAATATCTTCCCCATTACCTTTGCTTCGTTCTATAGGCAAACTCTATTATCGCAAAGCGTTACGCTCCGGCTCACTCGCGTTCCGCCCTCATAATCCTTTTGCTCGTGTTTGTCGAAACGATCGCTTTCGAAAAAGATAGTCCCGGACACTGGGCTACTGCTGCTACTGCTCGTTTCTCCCTCTCTCTCTCTGCTTTTCTCTGCTCTCGCTTCGTTCCTTTGATAGCGCGAAACAAATGACAGAAATGAAAGGAGAGCTAAGGGACCCGCCGCCGCTGCTTTTCCTGCTTCTCTATACACGTGTAAGTGTGCAGAGCTTTGTTGGAAAATAAATTACGCCTGGTGTGATGTCAAAATTTCGAGTCCAGGCAGTACCTTTTCTCTCTTTCTCGCTACTGTCATACGAAAATCCTTCTGTTATCTGCTTCTCTTTCTCTCCATTCGCTTATTATACACATCTCGCTCGCGTCTCTTGGGCGCCAATTGTCGTCTTCTGATTTTCTTTTTTTTATGTACTTGTCGTCCCTCTTGTGTCCTGTCCATTTTTTCACTAATTTTCTTCAGTAATTGAAGAGAGAGAAGGAGAGAGACGTGTTTCGCCTCTGGACGAGCCAGCAAAAATAAATTATTTTCCTAGCGATACGCGGACTTCTTTTATCTCTGCTTAACGCGACGTTAAGTTGGATATCGGACTGTCATAAGCTAGGTAGTAACTGGACGTCGGGATGGATGTAGTTTCGAAAATAAACTGAAGACCAGTATTCCCACTGCGAATGCTGATATTTACGCCGCGGAAAAGGGGGTTAATTGGATCGTTAATGCATTACTTGCATAGCGAATTTCATTGTGCTCGTTCTAGTTCATAATATATCGCGCGGTCCGGAGCTAATTAGTAGCCGTTGATAAATTTTTCCACCAACTTATCATGTATCAAATTAAGCAACGAGCTTTTAGATGTCAATCTTTGATGTTTTTTTTTAATCTTATCGAAAATGAAAAGGATCGATCCTCAATATAACGATGAATTAATCACGACGCTCCAGTTTCTACTTTCTACAGCGATATAGCGCCCGCGTTAGTGCAAAAAGGAAATAGGATCGCTAAAAAGCATCCCCCGCTAAATATGCAGCCGAGTCAGTCGGTCGGTCACACACTCACACACACACACACACACACACGTAATCCCCGCAGCAGCCAATCAATGAGCTCTAGACTTGAAAACGACAGCGACAGAGCAGACTGCGAGTGTCAGCGACCTACTTAAGTTTATTTTTAGTCAAGCGCCTCTCTCGCTCTCTTATTTTTAGCGCGAGCAAGAATTCAAGGCGCGACAAAACGGACGGTATATAGCAGCAGCTAGTGCAATTAGCAGAGAAAGATCGACTATACGCGCGGCCTTGAGAGATCGGGGCCGTATCCTTCGGGCGATCGTTTAAAATTGCAAAAGCAGAGTAGAGGGAGAACGAATTCGTGAGCCAGAAAGCGCATGGAGAACGGGGCTAATTTCGATGAACACGGTGAAGGGAAGCCGGCCTCACTTATCGGGGGCCGGAAGGCGTAATGACGTTGGCGGCGCTCGCGGATAAGCTGAAATTACCGATAGACAGGTCGTTTATTTCGAGAACGGCCGCCGCCTCAGGAGCAGGATATATACCCTAGCTCTTTTGCGGCGCAGCTATATAGGCAGCAATATCGATGTCTAACTTAATCCGGCGGGGGAGCGTCAAACTGTCTCAATTACCTGGAAAATTTTCCGGCACCAGCTCCCTCGCTAATAACTTCTCTCGGATTTTAATGGCTTATTTCGATAATAAAGCCTCATTAGCGATATTGCAATCATCCGATTGCCCCCGCTGGTGCCGCTGTTGAGCTCCTTGGGGATACGGTCTTTACTCTTTTCCGTGTGTTGTGACCTTTTACCGGCCTACTTATCCGATTATTCTTCGCCAATCAGGACTCGCTGAATTTATAGACACGCACGTATATATTTGTATATCTCTTCACTTTTCTAATGGATCGGTTACTCCTATATACTCCGGACTGATTGGCTGGATTTCATCAGACTCGTTGGAGGCTTTTTACTTTCAATCGTACTTTACGAACTAATTGGCCTTCGATTGATTAACCGGCGATGCAAGTAGAACTTGATTTTTGAAACGGGGATAAAAAAAATGCATTCTATGAACGTGGGCATAAAGGTTATAATGAAGAGTAGTACGAATAAAAAAAATATTTGAAAATTCGTAGTTGAATAGTACGGTACATTGGAAGAAGCATCCTTCATACCATTTCAGAATCGTCAGTTTAAAGTTCAATGTTACGCGCTTGCTTAAGTTTCAGTTTAATAATTCTCTTCTAATCTTCAAAGATTTAAAGTCTAAAATAATTAAGTACAAACTAATTTCAATTACGGGAAACCCCGCTGCTTTATTATACGAAAATATATGGAATCTCAAGTATTAAGTTCAGCCTTCTAAAATTCATCGTAAACGTTCTTACTCCTCATTCCACGGCTACAGCGAAAACGAATATTAAATTTCACCAGAAAGTCTTCTTCGTGTATACCAAGCACAGTGATTAGCGTACGGCGCACTTCCAATGTAGCTCAACATCCAAGGGGTAGTAGTAGTAGTGGTAAAGAGGGAAAAAAAGAAGAACCTCGGAACTCCCTTCGAACAAACAAGCGCTAAGCGAACAATTAGTGTAGAAGCGTTTTCCGCAGAATCCCCTACAGCACGCACAAAGCCCCCGCAGTATCATCTCCGCGCGCAACAATTAAATCCCCGCCTTCTTCTTCTTCTTCGTCCCGTGCGCGCGCGACAAAAGATAAGACTCGACTCGCGTCAGCACGACAAAAAGCCAGAAGAGCAGTTCCGCGTAGAGAAGCTAGCTCGCACAATGCCAGCAGCGCGAGTATACGCAGGACCGTTTTATATTCCCCGGTCGACGGCGGCGGCGGCGGGGGCGGCCACAAAAGTGGCCGGGCAATGACAATAATAAATTACGAGACAATGGGCTCGCGCTCGCGAAATGTAGATAGCTCGAAGTTGTCTTCCCTGCGTGAGCCTCCAGCAGCTCTATACTCGGTATTGTATCGCATCAAGCCCCTGACAACAATGGACCCGCCGGGGACAATAATATGACAGAGACGGATGTAATTATCTTCGTCGGGGGCTAGCCTGACGACAGTAGTAGTGCTGCAGCGGCATTGTACTGACCGACTTGCTGTCCTTCCTCGAGCTAGCACTGCCACTGCTGCTGCTGCTGCTGCTGCTGTTCCTACTCCCTCTCGGGCTTGACTTTGCGCGGCAAGACGCAGCAGCGGACAGCAGCTATATCTTTGAGGATCGACCACCGCCGGCACTTGCGGCGAAGAACAATCCGTCCAATTGATTACGCTCAAACAACTAGCTCTGGCTGACCGTACGTACGTACGTACTACTGCCGCGCGGCTATTTCGTTAGACCAGGTTGTGCGCTCTCTCTCTCTCTCTCTCTCTCTCTCTGTACGTAATATCACCGCGTACGTGCCGGGAACAAGCAAACGCTGAGCAATACTGGCCGAGCAAGCATCAGCACCGAGTCTATGTATAGCTAACAGCGGCTAGAAATGGCTGGTCTGACCGTGGCGCGAGTTTGACTACTGGCACTGCTGTCGCTATACTTGATGTACCAGCGCGGTACTGGACATTTGTTTTCCCCGCTCATTTCTGCGACGCTCACTCGCCCCTGCTGTATCAGCTATGCTTTATTAGAAAATTAAATAGAGATTTCAGTTATTTCACTCAGGTGAAACATAATGCTTGTCACTTCTTTTTTGAGATGGCGTTATTATAACCTGATCATTTTTATATTCCATTCGTTGTTCTTTTACGCGTATAGGTGCATTTTTATGAAAAAATTCTCGTTATTTATTTTTCTTTCTTACTCTCATATTGTAATTTCATCATTCTGTATTGTTATGGGATATCACATCCAGCGTGTATAAGCGTAACTATATTTTTGAATCTTTTTTTTTTTATTTTAATATTTATGCTCGTTAGTTGTTAATTGAAATACGTATTGTAATTTTATTATTATTTTTTTTTATTCATCATTGATTCCAACGGAGATAATTAATTTTAATTGAATTTGCGATTCATTTGCATGCGTGTAACATTCTTCGTGCATGAAAAACACGTAGCGGATTTTTTTCTCAATTAATGCGTGACGACGTAATCATCATAATGAGAACAATATTCCTTTCTCTTTTTCCGCATAAAACTGTGTTTTTTTCTCATTCATTCATTCGCCGACTTACTTGTTCTCCCCAGCTTCATGCTTCCCCTGCACGTTTTCTCGGTAAAAGAGGCGGGAAATCTCAGCCACATCTTTTATTACGTAGTAGCGTAACTACTCTTCTTCTTCGAACACGCGTCGCGTTGACCCGCGCGGCTGTCGGCAGTTTGATCTTGATACCCTTTTTTCGCTCCCCCTCTCTCTCTCTCTCTCTCTCTCTCTCTCTCTCTCTCTCTCTCTCGTGTTGCTGTTTTATTTTTCTTACGACTACGGGAAAGTAAAGAGCTGCGTGACAGGTTTATTAAGTGTGTCCGGGAATCGTGAGTTTTCTCCTCATTTCCTGGAAAAGTTTTTTGCCATTTCCTCCTGGAAGTGCCTTGGCAAAAATTCTTCGAAAAATTTCTCGAGGAGAGTATTTCATTAAAAATCTTATATACATATATGTTCCGAGCTGCAACGGCATATTCCGCCTTCTTCCGTCGAGTTTTTTTTTTTTTTTTTTAATTTTGAACGCCTTGCGGGTGTAAGAAAATTTGACGTATGTATGATTCCGACATTCACATTTTTTGCGATATAACTAATTTTCTGTGCGTCATAATACCGCTTGAAGGTGACTCACCCGTAAAAGTGAAAAGACTTAAAAGAAAAGTTTCATAATTGACATTTGATGACAAACTCATTTTTTATTGCTGTCCAATAAATTGAATAACAGCTAAATTCTGACAATTTTCATTAAAAAATAAGTAATTTTCATACTCCCGTGCTTCGAGCGACTAAATAAGCGAGAGGAAAAAGGCAGCTGCAGGAGCTTCCGTCCTCTCTCGCTCTTTTTCGCCAAGTACATAATTAAGCAAACGCCGTGGCAATGCAGTCTAAAACATCCCTGTTTATTTAAGAGTGTTCAGCCGACTTGCCGACTTTTCGCATCGGCGACCCGAAACTTTTAAATTAACAAGATCTAATTCCCAAAGAAAACAGAAATAAACGCCCGCACCGAGTTTTCGACTCTGCAACTCGAGAGCGCAATGGCAACGACAAACTCGAGTCTCTCTCTCTCTCTCTCTCGCTCAACGCGACAACTAACTCACGCGTTCTCTCTTTCTCTCACTCCCCTAGTAGCTTCTGATTTCTTATCAGGTCACCGTCACGAAAGAGCTAGAAAGCGTCCTGCGTCAAGCTCATTTGTTAGCCCATGGAATAGCTACTTTTCCGATAAGAATGTTTTCGTTATTAGTTAAATACTTTCGAAAGTTAAAGTTGGACGGTTGCGACAATTAGTTCTGGAGGATAAGAGTCACAACTTCAACTTCCCGTATCCGACTAATACTGAAACATAATTTGCTTTTAATATCGGGTTGAAGTAGTATATCTAATATTAGATGCCACCGTTTATTATGTAATGAACGAGAGCAACTGAGGTTATATAGTGGTGGTGTTGGAGTGACAACTGGATGCTGTCGCTGCTTTTGCTGCGTATAGGGAGAAGCTAAGAATGGAAAGGGGAGTCAGAGCTGTCATCCGCAGATACACTCTGCTATCCGCAGTCTCTTGGGGGGGGGGGGGGGATTGCGGGTATATTTAAAGTATGTACGTATTCCACGGAAATTATTTTAACGAAACCGGTCTGACGTTATCACTTATTCCGTCAATTCTTAATTATTAAACATTGATTACACAATTACAATTTTCCACAAAATCAAGATATTTTAACCCTTCAATAAACGACACATTCTTTGAGATTTTCCGGGCGAAACTCATCTTTTCAGGAAAACATAGAAGGCAACATATCAGCAACCGTTTTCCATCAGTCGAAAGCATTTTTAGAAGTCGCTCAGCAATATCTTTTAGAACCGTACACATATATACTTGTTCCGAAAAATCGATCTTCCAATACACGCGAAAGCAGCAGCGCGAGCGATATGTAACACGAGTTGTGCTCTGCACGCAATCTACGAAATGTACTCTCGTCGAACAACGCTGGAATAAACAGAGAGAGAGAGAGAGAGAGAGAGAGAGAGAGAGAGAGAGAGAGAGAGAGAGAGAGAGAGAGAGAGAAAGCAAAAGGGGAAAACCGAGACGATATCGGGAAATTTTGAAAATCGGTTGTGTGTATGTGTGGGCGCCAGTCGTAGAACCCTCTGAGCGAGCACATGCCGAGAGAGAGAGAGAGAGAGAGAGAGAGAGAGAACAGTTGCTTTGTCAGCGTCTCTCCGTGGCCTTTCATTAACTC
>UCOJ01001996.1:0-17158 GCA_900474305.1 Cecidostiba fungosa
TTATTCAAACTTTATTCTGCGAGATGTTGACATATAAACCTCAAACTTTGTAAAATTACAGATAATTACATTACACGGAGGGCAACTATGTCGTAGTTTATCGTAATTTTGTTTTTATTATTTGTTACAAGCAAATTAGCATCTTACGTCGTCTGCTATTTTGTGGCGCGAAATCTAGATTTGAATTGTGAGTTTATTGCTTACCTCAAAGTCGATCTCATGACCAAGCATATCGTCGAAACTATCATTGTTGATGTGCTCATCGGTGTGCAGGGCCACCGGGACAAAATCCTCGTCATCTATGAGACCAGCCCACTCGGTCTGCACACCCGTCGACACAAGCAGCGTAAACGTCTTTTCCTCTCCGTCACGGCGACTCGTTTCCGCTTCCGTCTCTCCTGACGCCGAGCTCTGCTGTGTCAGCTGTTCTTGGCTGGCCGTCATGTTGTTGGGATAGCGACGCAACACCTCCACCAGAATCGGCTCCTGCGCCGACTGGAAACAACGCACGGCCTCCTCGTGGCTCGAGTTTGACACGTCCTCCCCGTTTACCTGCAAAACCATCGTATAGAGCCATATTATAACAAGCAGTCGATAAAAAGCCTACATATATGGAGGGTAGACTAAATGTTTACGCAGCGAGAGCTATATAGAGAGAGAGAGAGACGAAAATAGAGCTGTTCCTTTTCCGAAGCACGCCGGCTTATTATTTAATCGACAAGATCAAACACGACGGGAATTGACTGCTACTGCTGTCTAGCCGTGTTAATCGAATAGTTAATCAGTTTACATTATTAACGCATCGCAGATCGCAGACTGCTGCACTCTCGCTGCTGCTGCTGTGCTATATAGATTATACAACTAAAAAGACTGGGCAGACACGCACTATATGCCGCAGTAGCAACACCACCACCACCACATTGTCACAAGTGCAAATAATCTTGGAAAGTGTGCAGCGATAGCTATATACCTATATAGAGGAGAAAGTAAAGAGTGTATAGCTGGCAGAGGCGTGAAGGGAATCACCGCTCTGGGATTAAGACATTCAAACGAGAGAGAGAGAGAGAGATAGAGAGAGTAAGCTCCCTCCGTCCCTCAAGGCTGCTGCTGCTGCTGCTGCTTCCATTAAGGGAATTACCTGCGATAAACTCAACAAATCCTGCAGCTGATCGAATACGTATATATACACCGCTATACCTCTTGCCAGTACAAATTCCTCGTCCTCTCTCTCTCTCTCTTGTATATGGCTACAGAGCGGAGAGAGAGAAAGTTTACTTTAAACTTAAAATAGAGAAAGAGAGAGAGAGAGATTGTACGCGCGCACAATGCGCGCTATCTTTAATACGGGAGTTGCTATATGGGCATGTGCAGCAGCAGCAGCAGCAGCTAAAATAAGAGCCCCAGCGTGACTGGCTTTGAAAATGTGTTTGTGTCTGTGTGTTCAGTGTGTTTGATGTACGCGCGGGGGCAGCTGGCCGGTAGATAAGCCCGATATGCTATACACAGCCGCCGACACCTTCCTCTCGACCGCATCATCATATATATAACAGCAGCACAGCGATTGAACTCTTTCACGAGATACGTTTGCGAAAAAAAAAAAGAAATAATAATTAGTTGTTTACGCCAGATAAAATGCAGCAAAAACTTTCCACTACAGATAGCTTATTCCTGAAAATATTTATGAGTCAGGGTCGCTCGCGCCGTCGCGAGTTATCGACTCGAGAGAGGGGACACGACTCGGACTCTCGGCGTCGCGCAAGATGAAGAAGAGAAAAAGGAGAGAACGCCGAGCCAGCGTTTTTCCCGCCGCCGTCGCCAGCAGAAGCAGACAAAGAGAGAGAGAGAGAGCACACGGCGTCGCCCTCTGCCGCTGGCCAATCGTGCCTTGAATTCCAATAAAAATGAAAAGCTACATTAATACGCGACGAGAGAGCAGTGCAGCAGCAGCCATTTTCAAAAGCGGCCAAACTCTCTGTGTATAGCAGGAATGACGTATACAAACTTTGACGTATAGCTTGTATATATATATGATGGACCCATACGGGAGAAAAATATTTATGTGCAAGCATGCGTGTGCGTGTATACAGATGCGCTATCACGTTCGTAGAGATGCGCACCGTCTCCATGCACGACACAGAAATGGAGGCTATTAGGTCTGATATATACGTCGAGAAGCAAAGCCGAGGTGGAGAGAGAGAGAGAGAGAAAAAAAGTACTCGAGTAGTATGCGGAGACTTTCACGCCCGCTGCACATCCATATCAGAGCCGGCTCCTCCCGACCAGGTGTCATATCTCGAAGCGCTCCGTGAGACTCTTGTTTCTCTCTCTGGAGTGCAGTCTGCTGCAGCTCTTGAGCTCTCGAGATATATAGACACGCCCGGGCTCCATACCTTACATTATTACGAGTGCAAAAAAAGAAGAAGGAAAAAAAATGACTCTATACTACAAAACTTATCGATTTAGCCGCATACCGCGGTGAAAGGAGACTGCTGGAAAGCAAGCAAAATTACTAACTTGGTTTCGAATAAAATAGCTTCATTTACAGGCAAACAAAGGCGACCGCCGAGTCTGCAAATTCAAAAGCTTAATTGCCTGCCTGGCCTCTCGAGTCAACTCTTTCTCATCCTCTCTCTCTCTCTCTCTCTCTTCCGCGGCGGCCTCTCTCTCGCTTAAATTCGTTTAAGCATCAGATATTCGCTTTCCACACAGCTTCAGCTAGATTCCACGGATGATACGCCCCCCCCCTCGATCTCCTACTCGATGTTCGCGCGCTATATATACGTCCCCGAAGACTCAGCCGCATGAATTCCAGCTATCATCTCTCTCTCTCTCTCGGCGTGTGGGCCACACGCAAAACCGGGAAACGTTGTTATATACGAATTCGAGGAAAACTCATCGTGATCACTCTCGAGTAGTCAGCTTATATAGTATTATAGAATACGAAAAAGCCGCTCAGCTTTTCTACCGACTGCTAATTTTTTAATCGATATGCAATATAAGAAGGAGCTGCGCAGCGAAAGAGGAAGGAAAAGGCAATTAAAGACATACTTATATATATATTCGAGGAGGAGGGTGAAAACCGGCGCGGAAGAGAGAGAGAGAGAGAGAGAGAGAGAGGATAATTCGCGCAAGACAAAAGCCGCGCCCACTCGAGAAAATCCGCTGCGCGAATAACAAGAAGTCGGGAATTAGCGCCCGGTTATCGGCGCGCGCTTAATTGAACAAGGATTAATCATTATTATTCCCGAGCTCCAATTAATATATAGAATAGCTATTGTTTTCGAAAACTTGTGTAAAAGAAAATCAGCGCAGAGCTGCCTTATGGGTTTTTTTTTTTTTTTGAGCAAAAATTTCAAAGCCGCAGTAGCGCCTTTTGCTAATGGACCAAGCGTGAAATCGGCGCCATTAGTTTTTCGAGTTGTTTGAAAGCTCACTCTCGAGAGAGAGAGAGAGCCGTAACGTTTTAGCCGCGCGAAATTACGCGCTGCACACGCGTCTATATATATATAACTCGACCCATTTATCCCGTCGAGCAAAAGCCATATCATATCAAGTGCAGCGCGCGCGCGAACACATCGGGGGTCGCCAATCGCTTGCTGCAGCAGCTCTTTGTAGCTAACTATTACCTAAGCGTGTATACCTCCATAGGCCAGTAGTACACGTTGTGTAGTATATAGCAAAGACGAGGAGCAAGACGCCAGCGAGAGGAGGCATAATATCGATCCGAGTTTGGAGAGAGAGAGAGAGAGAGAGCCGAGAGCATTTATATCGGCTGCTGCGTGGCGCCCTAAGGGGGGGGGAGGGGGACACGAGACAGTATGCGAGTAGATACGATATATAGACGGCAGCAAGCTTCATTAGGGCGACAGCGAGGAGGAGAGTCGATGATTGCGCGCGTTATACCCTCGCGATATATACTGATGCTGCGCTGAGACAGGGGGGCGCGCAATATACATACATACATATACACCCTATGGCTTTTAAGCCTCTTTGTCACACTTGTCAGTAGCTGCTGTGCGCAAATGAGCCGAATTAAATCGGAGCTGTGTCAATAATTAACCGATGCATCAGTGTATATGGTTTTAGCGCTGCATAGCTGATGCGTAATCGGATAAACTGGGCTTAATTAATCAGTAATCAGCTGTACGGAAGGGGGCGTAAATTGCAATCGGAGGGGGGGCGGTTGCGGTAGGTTACACAGCTAAAACAGTATATATATATAGCGACTAACGCTCCAAGGAATTCGGGGGATCGTTGTACATATTCTGAGCTGCTGGGAGAGCCGATCGAAAGCGGGGGCGGTTGCGTGCCGTGCATAGCGCGCAGCAGCAGCTCTACTGTCATCGACATTGTTGTGGTGGACAGACAGACAGACAGACACGACTGCGGTTATACCTTTAGCGTCTCTCCTCCCTACTGTGTATCCCTATATCCCTCAAGCCTGCAGCAGACGACTGCACACTATGCACTTTCAAAGCATGTATAATACTTGTAGTAGTGTGTGTTGCGCATCTGAAAGGTGAAAGGTGCTTTTAAACGTGTGATGTAGTATTATCGAGTAGTCTATTAGGTCGGCCTTGCACACACTTTGCTCTCTCTCTCTCTCTCTCATCAGTAGCTCTCGCGCATCGATTTAATATAATAAGGCCGATAACTGCTCCTAATTGAGTGCCACTACAGCTCACTGCACCTATCGGTTATATATATATATAGAGAGAGAGAGCTTTCAAGTATGTTAAACTTATAATTAGTAGCAGCTACACCGTCAAAAGAATCCTCACTTGAGCAGAACAAAATTTCTCGTATCAACTATACACAATACCAGCAGTCGCATCTCATTGTCTTATATATACTTAATAAATTTATACCTGTATATATATATCTCGCGCTCTTTTTATATCAGGGGCGCTCAAGTAGTGCGAGCACGTATACACGGCTGTTTGCCTCCCGCCGCGGAGCAAACACGTGGCCGCCAACGAACGCCGAGCGAGTACGAAATTTTGCCTCGATAGCCATGTGTATATAGATATACAGAGCGAGCGAAACTCATCAGGCCAGATAAACATGTCTTTTGCGCGAGTTTGACTTTGATATTCTAGTCTTGAACGGTATGTTGTATATATTCGCTGCAAGCTCTCGGTCGAATAATCGAACGGACCTCTGCAGCGATTCGCTCGTTGAAAATGCAGAGCGCACTCTCTACGTTGTCGGTTTAACGAAAATAATCGGGGGATTCCCCGGGGGAACAGTATATAGAAAGACTGTATACTCCTTTTTTTCCATATAGCTGATATGCCGCGCCTCTCCTCTTTTTGAACGCGCGCCAAGCCGGATTCACTGCGCGCAATCACTTCGATAAAAAACACTTGTGAATATTATATATATAGAGAGAGAGAGAGAGGCTCGAATTAGGGCATTAATTAGTTTGTCAAGTATTCATCGTCGCTCTCTCTCTCTCTCTCTCAAAGCCTACTGCAAATCAGTTATATTGGCTTTTGTGAAGCTATTTGCGGCCTCTATTTTTCAGAGCGAGCTTTTTCCTTTGTTCGCTCCCGGCGTGCGCACTCTTCCAATGCGAATTCCGAGTATACACCGACATTGCTACTGGCTTTCCCTCTGAATTCACTATACACAGTCTATGATCTAGACTCTCGTTCTCTTCTTATATCCGACCTTATTGCCTCTATTAGCTCATTTTCCCGAGTATTAGTGTGTGTGGGCGTGTGAGGAGCTATTGTGCGCAAAAAATTGAGAACGCCGTGCCATTTTTTATAGCAGCAGCTGCAGCAGCAGCAGCAGCAATTAGTGCGCTTCCCGTGTTTTAGGTCAAGATATAGCTGCTGTTGACCCGGGCACACACACATGTAATGCAGACACGCACTTTTGATTCGCCGATAGCAGCAATTTTCCACACGTCAGCTGATGGCAGTGTAATGCGAGAGAGGGCGATGAAAAATTCTGAAGCGTTGGATTCGAATATATATCGGGAGGGAGTCGATTCGAAAAGCTGTCAGTCCCGCCTGTCGACTTTTTCTTTCGCCCGCAGATCGGATCTATCTCGGATTTCATGATTGCGGCTGCCGGAGCTTAATATTATGTATGTATATATAGGTATATAAAAGCTTTAGGGATGAGAGAGAGCGGCTTCTTTATCAGAGAGCATCAGCTTGCCTCTATAAGAGCCGAGTGTCCGCTGCGAGTTTTCGCTGAAAGTTTTGCATCGGGGGCTGCTGCATGGTAAAAAATAGAAGCAGCAGCTGGCGCGTCGATACGAAAGGTATATAGCTACCTACTGCAGCTCTCTCTCTCCGCAAGACTTTTGAGAAAACTTTGCCAGCGGCTTCTTCTTCGCACGCCTATACAATATATATTCTCTCCACAGGCTTTCGTATCTATATGCAATCAAGCCCGTCGGTGGTGTCAGTGTATGTATAGTATACATGCACCGTATATATACCTACATAGCGAAGGATATAGCAGTCAAGTTTCTCTCCGAGGGATGGGTTGAATAATCGTAAACGCCATATATAGGTATACTGGAGGATCGTCCGCCGCCACAGCGCCGGCTGCTATACAATTAGGCGACACTTAAGAGTTTCTGTGCAATAACGTTCGGCAATTGAAGGCGACGGCAAGTGCCAATTAAAAGTTGGCTTATTCGCGTATATACAGCCGCGTGTACATAGTCAAGAGAGAGAGAGAGAGAGATGACGTAGTAGTAGTCGGCTGATGCTATGCATCGGAGCGAGGGGGAGGACGAGAAACAGTCAATCGGCATCGACAAACGCGCGCCCTTTCCTTTTTCCTATAATACTTTCCACGCGATGCGCTGCTATAGGTATATATATATGCAGATGCGCCGCTGCGAATTTTTTCCTGCGATCCGAAAGAATTCGGCTCAGCGAGCCGCAAGCTCGCGCGCACCCGGTATTCGTATATACGAGCGTTTCTGCGGGGAATATATGCAGTAACGCGGTTTTAAGATTTGAAAAATGTTTAGGATACGGAAAAATCACTGGCATACAATTTTGACGGAGAGTTCTCCTGTATATAGGTATGTAAGATGGTAAAATTAATGACAAGTAGCTATCTTGAAACTTAATGCTTAAGCTCGTGAACAAAAATTTTATATAATAGGGCAGAAGTAAATAAAAGCATGATATATGTATGATTCTAAAAATGAGTATAATATTCGTTTAAGAGTGAAAATAGTTACAGTTACCAAGAACAATGAGTGATCTTTTACGGGTTGGCTTATTCGGTTAATTAAAAAAAAAATACAAAAGGAAGCCAATCCTCAAATATAAGAAATTTTTATGGCTTATTAAACTTTTAATAAAAAGTTATACCGAACTGAGCGCATTTCCCCTAACTCCTCAAGAGTGGTTTTTCACTCTTGAGTTTTTAGAGAGTAAGCATCCGAGATTATTATGATTTGTCGCGGATTTCAAACGCAGACAACTTTTTACTTCAGCATATACCTATATATTTTTCATTGATTTTCCCATAAGAAAACTTCAACTTGCTGTACCCCAAATGTTGTTTCTTCAAATTGTTACGTTAACCGAGTCATACCACATCAGCGCATTTCGGGTAGAAATCCTCATATACCTATATCTATTCCGCCTCTGCTCACTCGAGCGATTCCCAAATGTTGTAATAAAAACTATACGACGCATATACTCAATCTCTTACATTTCATTGAAATTTTCTTCCGCGATTGGATTTCGAATGCAAACAATGAGAGAGAAATCGAGGTCAGACCAGACACTGTTATATCACAAGCGCCGGAGGGCATAAATGAAATGCATTTTCGCGCCGCCGGCTATAGATTGAAAATCGGATATCCAAGCAGGTGTCGCGCGTGCTCTCGAAACCACTTTAGAAAGAGGCCCGTCCAGGAATCAGCTTTTCCGAATCATTGGCTCATGAAACCTCCTGATGTATATCGAAATCCTGCAATCGGATTTTCCCCGACAGATCGAAAAATCATTTTTCCCCCGGCATCAGAATTCTACATCAAATATATCGCGGGTGTAAAAGCTGCTCTATATATATTACACAAATACATAGGATATAATATTTTCCCGAATGATATGATAACCACACACGCCGCGAAAGAAAGACAAGCGCACCGAATGAATGAATAACGCACAGAGGAGCGTTTTGTGCAATAAAGAAGAATCTACAGCAGCAGCTGTAAATGTAATCGCGTTCAATGGCAATTATTATACCACCAGCATCACCGATAAATTCGTCCATCTCATTAAGCACAGAAGCGCGTTGATGAAAATGCCTACATTCATTCGCGCAATCGAATTGAAATCAATCGCCAGTAGCTTTCATTATTAATTGCTTTTTAAAGCGCGCGCGCGCGCGGCTGTCTGCATAATACGGAAGCTGTGCGGTCTCTTTTGCTTTTCCAGCAGCAGCAGCAGCAGCAGCGTGTCACCTGCACCGATATTGCAAAAAGCGTTTCACTATATACTGCAGCAGATTAAATTCGCGCGCGGCAAAGAAGATTTTTATAAAAGCGACGGGGGTAAAAAAAAGAGAGGACATCGCGCTTGTTTGTCAATTTTACGAGCGGCCAAGTAGAAGGGTCGTAGACGTAATTTTCAGATTACACGCGGGCTTGTCTCCGGAGACGCCATGAGCCAAACGAGCTATATAGCCGTAGCCAAATGTCTCGTTTTTTTTTTCGGTATATACGCGAAATAAAATGAGAAAAAAAGAGGAGGCACGTCATATAACAGGCAAAAAAAAAAGAGCAAATCGATGCGCGCCGTATACAGTTTGACTCTTGAATCGCGGCGGCGGTCGTGCGTGCATGTGTGTGCAGCGGTGGTATATATGCGCGTGTGTGTCAGCGAATTTTCCGCAGTATTCCGTCATCGAGAGTTCGCTTCCGCAGAGAGAGTATATAGGCGGCTTTCAGTCTCCCTAATCGTCAACCATTACCTGTATCATTTCGTCCGTTCGCTCGAAAAAAAGCCTGAAGCTCTCTCTCTCTCTCTGAGAGCACCGAAAATTCTCCTCTCACCCATACAGCACAAGAGCGCGCATATTTCCGGATATTTGCGCGGGAATTCGATTGTTTGCAAATACTATACTGCTGTCGTGAAAAAAAAAAAAAAAGATTTTTCAAGTTGATCAGTGTCGGATAATTTCTCGAGCTTTTTTTCTCCGTCTCCCTCGACGCGCGCGAGAGCATCAGTGCGCATATAGCATAGCAAAGAAGACGCGGAAAAGAAAATATTGTTTGAGCGGCCGCGTCCGCGCGTAAGAGCGCGCGAGGCGGGGAAGCGAGAGGAGAGTCTTTGAGAGAGAGCGAGAAGGGGTTGTTTTGAAAGATTGTCTTTGTCACGGCCGAGCAGCTTTGCTTCAAGCAGACTTGCTACTTATACTGCTGCTGCCGCTGCGCGCATGACGAATTATTCTCGTCGAGCTTGGACTGACGCATCTTTTTTTTTCTTCATTTTTTTTCGAAGAAACGCAGATTTTTGGCTGCTCGCTTGATCGCGTATTTACAATATCATACCGTATACATACGTAACACCAGTGGACCCACGTCGGAGCCAGTCAGCCGTAAAGTACTAGACTATAGAGAGCCCCTCGCATATCCTCCTATATATATGCTCTCGCTCTGTTGCTCAGCAGAGATAGACTATACGAGGGAAGGAACTTTTGCTCGCGCAGCTTTGACGCTCCGACGCTCTACACTACATATATATACACACGCGTATTATAATACATAGGAGTAGGTATACGCGTGCGAAAAATTCTCTCAGCAAGTTATTCCGAAATGTTTGCAGCAGCCGAGCCGAGTACTGATGTACACTGCGCGCAGGAGGTTTGAATAAACAATGAGGCCCAGCATCAGTATACTCACTCACACACATACATATCTCTTTCTCTACTGCAGCGACTGGCAAGACACAAAGCAGCCGCGGAGAGGAAAAGTCAATTTCGTTTCCTCATCACGATCAAGTGTGACTTTGTTTTGCTTAAACAATCCCTCCGGAGGGATAATTGGAATTCGTCGCCGGGATGAAAAGAAGAGCGGAGAAAAGCAATTTATTGCAACGTCCAAACACAGCGAGAGAGAGAGAAATGAAATTAAATGAAGCCGCGCGGTATATAAACAGAGCGGTAAACATGGAAGTGAAAGAAAAGATCCTGTACTTCCAAAGTCGATTATCGCCAAGCATATATACGCGTGCGCGACGCGAAAAATAGAGCTACGATGCCTTTGTCTCTATAAAACAATCGCAGCGGCAGCGTAATTTGCGCGGGAAAAGCCAGCCAGCTAATAAATTCAAATTTCCACTTGCAGTAAGAGGTGCGTGCTGATGTGTATACCATAATTATTATACACTTATATATATTGTATATATAATGAAAAGTAAACGACGCCCTCACACTTGATTACATCTCGTTAATGAATTTCACCGACATACACATCGGTTCGCGCGCGCATATTATATACAGTATATATAGTCGGATGAGCAGACGGGTGGGACTCAGGGTTGAAACAGCATAGCGCAGCAGCAGTAGCAACCACCTCGTTTACTCGCAGTCCATTAAGCGTTAAACGGTACGTGACATTGAACAAGCTCCTCCTCGTCGTCGTCGTCTGCTGCTGCTAAACGCGATTATCTGAGTACACAACGCTGACCCAAAACGCTGCGATATACATATCAATTCATCATCACTTTTCATCTACATATATATATACAATCAAACAATTAGCGAAAATAATACTCACCGCTAATAGCTGCTTGCTTGGGTAAAATTGAAAAGCGCGCGCGCGAAAAGTGCCAATATAATAGTCGTCGTGATCGAGTTTAAGCTCGCGCGAGCGGATAATCGTGCTTTTTTTTTTGTTATTTTCTCCCCGACTTGCAGCAAGCGCGAATTGCATTATGTCTCGGCGACGGCGCGACGCTTGGCGAGGCCTTACAATGAGCATCACGCGCGCGCGCGAAAAACAGCAGACTTTAAATCGCGAGAGCGAGTTGTCGCCCCGGCGCTTGGATAATTGCATTATGAAACGCAGCGCGAACGAAAAGTCGAAAAAAAAGAGAAAAAAAACCAAATGTACTTGCCAGCACAGCAGTAGTAGGAGGAGTAGGCAAAGGAAAAGATGAAATTCGATCTAGCCGCAGCAGCGCTGCACGCGTTATAATCGGATTGTCTCATCCCCGGCGTCTATATTATTATACGGAAAGAAGAAAGAGACTGCACAATAGGGCATCATCGGCGGGATATTATATTGTCGCTCTCTCTCTCTCTCTCTCTCTGCGGATTGATTAAAAGGAAAGGAGTATGTATATATAGTATAGAGAGAGAAGAGGGTTATTCGGGAGGGGCGCGCTCAAGTAAGAATAATAGTATAGATCAGAGACGCGCTCCGGCGCCGCAATTTGCATAAAGTGTCGAATTCGGCGGGAAGGCGGAAGCTTTGCGTTTTGTCAGCGTCATTATTTCACGAGAGCTCTATATATATAGAGAGAGAGAGGGTCACACGCACACAATCTGTTTATATGTGTGTGCGATGCAGCCTCGTGTCCCGGTCTCTCTCTCTCTCTCTCTCTCTCTATTATATAGCTGTGTGGAGAAAGATGGAAATCGAAAGAGAGCGGGAAAGCAGCCAGAAAGAATATAAATACAATAGTTTTTGAGACAAAAGAAGCGTGCTTTGCTAGGGCTGCTGCTGCCGCTTCTGAGGGGGTTTGGGGAAGCGGGATATATAGAGAGAAGGGAAATATGCGGACTGCGGCTGCAGATTTGTGCACGACGAGAGAGAGAGAGAGACCGCTTGCGGCCTAGCAGCAAAGCGACTCTGCTTCTCCCCGCGTGTATATATATACTCCCTCCTCCTCCTCCTCCTCCTCTTCTGATGCATGCGCCGCGCGCGCGCGGAAAATCCGCGAGAGCTGCGTGACACGCGGCTGCGGCGGCCTATTGAAATGCGAATCGTGCATAAAAGAGATCGCTCCTGCTTTCTTTTGCCCCCGATATATACGACAGGTTATATATACCCTCTCCCACAGCTGTATAACCTTTGCTGTATTACACACTGCACACACATGCTGTATTCTCTCCCAAATCATATATATACTTATTGTTAGTGGTAGGTATATATAGCACGTTATACGTGTGGAATTAAGAAATAGGTAGAGAGAGAGAGAGAGACGCGCCCTGCGAGAAAAAGAAAAGGGAAGAAGAATAAGAGTGCCAAGTGCGCGTGCGAGGGAGGGAGAGGGGGTGGAACCGACTCTCTTTTCTATTGGCGCGAGCAAAAAGGCGAACAAAGAATTTGCGCGCGCTACAGTTAACAGCTGAGAGACAGAGAGAGAGAGAAAATAACGAGGCTGCTGCTGCTGCTGCAGCTCCGCCGCCGTTAAATAATACCGCTCAGACGTTATTGAATAGCCTGAATCGCGCGCGAGAGACCGCGCGCGACCATCGACAAACTTTATCTTGTACGTTACGACGCGATGCAAAACATTGAAAGCGACGAGATCCGCTTAAATAACTCATTGTCCGCTTCTTAATTATATCTCGCGCTTGCCCCCTATATACAGCTTTTCAATTCTTTTTTCTTTTCTCTCTCTCTCTCTCTCTCATCTCTCTTTCATAATTATTATTATATATACACGATGTTTCTCGCCTCTCCGCGCAAATCAGCCCCTTCCTTGTAAGTATATAAATACACGCACCGGGTTTTCTTAAATATTGAATGTGTCTTTCTTTCTCTCTCTCTCTGTGTCTGCATGATATTTCGGAAAAAAGGCGCGGCGGCGGCGGCGGCAGCAGCCAACGCGCAGTGAGACGAATAGTGCGCGGCGTGTAAAGAAGGAGAAGAAGAGGCGTAAAAAATATCAAGGCGAAATTTTTGCTTAGCCGGATGTGAATGGGACAGGTTCGTATTTATAGCTGCAGCAGCAACGGCGGCGGCTTCCGAAAGCAGAGCCTGCGCTTCGGCATAAAGTTTCTTTTTGCTCTCTCGCTATGTGTGTGTGTGTGTGTGTGTGACTCAGAGTCAGAAATGTCAGAAAGTCAGAGAAAGAGAGAACTCAAAGGTGAAGCTTATTAAGCCGCGTATGCACACGCACCTCGCGCCCGCGCGAATATATATAAGCAATAAGCAAAACAGCTCGGGTTCGCCGAGCGTAAGATGAAGGGGCTCTGCGCGGCGGCCAAACGAGAAGCATCAACATTTCTTATACAAACCGTTATACGGGGTTGTTAGCCCTGTATATCAAAGATCTCGCTTTTCATTTGCATCCATGAATTTTTCTGCTCTCTTTGTTGTGCTATATATATATATATATGTATATACACACGCACTTGAATCGTGATTGAAGCAGAGTCGCTATATAACTCTTGCCGATATAAGGCTTCTCTCTCCCAAAAAGCGAGAGACAAAATAACAATTATATATATAGCATCAGAGAGCAGTTAAATGAAACCGCAGAGTAGTGTATGCATGTGTATACACGTATATATAGTGGCAAGCTCATAAATTCTCTCTCGGCCGCGCCCTCGCGCGCGCGACTCGGCTCATCTTCTTAGAACGACTGGCTTCCACGAACGCACGATGCAGCCGAGATGAAAACATTTTAATCGCCCGAACAATTGGTGTACAGCATATAACCCCCGCCACGACGTTGTCCAGCAGTTCGAGTGAGCGTGAAAATAATGGTTTTTAGTGCAGCTTGCGGTTAGACTTTGCCTGTATAATGTATATGTGGACTCTGCGCGTGGGTGTAGTGCACGACGAGAGCCGTGAGAGAGACGCCAACGACCAACGCGTTTCGCGCAACAGCTCAGCTGAGTGTAAGCGACGAGTACATATACACACAGGCTCTTGATGCATATATACGTATATAGGCCCTGACGCCGTCGCTATACGCTTAGGTGCGCTCAAAAAGGGGCTGGGCTGCTGCTGCTGCTGCTGCTCTTTGCTGATACGCACTCTCTCAGTCTGTATATATGACGAAATCTCCCAAAAATGCGGACTTTTAGGGCGGCCAGAATCTCGAAAAATTCTTTTAACCTTCGGACCCTTTCTAATGTTCAAGCTTATAGTTTGCAAAATCTGAGATTCAATTGCTGCAATTTTTTCACCGCAATGTTGCCTATACGAAAAATGTCCCACTGTATTATAGATCAATTCCATTACGCTCATCTGTCCGAAAACCGAAGATTGAAAAAGATTATCATTTTTGAGATTGCATCGTATATAACTCTCTGTACTGCTCTCCGTTATCTCTCTATATACGTATTAGGTATACCTATATATACAACATGTACATACGCGCGGGGGCCGCCGTAAACTACTCCCATCATCAAGCCAAGTGTGCAGGCCGACACGATGCAGCAGCAGCAGCTGCGCGCTATATCCTCCGCGTTTGCACCTCCAATGTATACCCAACTAGGTTAGTATCACTGATCAACACGAGTGATTTTCATCAACGATGCACATGCTTTCTATTTTTTTTGTTTATAATTTTTTTTTCTCCTTTTTTTTAATTCTCATGAAATATCTCTCTGCGCGAGTCGAGAGAATGAATATTGCGAGACAAAAAAAAGTAGAGCGTATATACCGATAGCAGAAGCAGAGTGAGTGTGGCTCCTTCAATTTTTCACGTTCCACATCTTCTGCTACTATTATTATACGGAAAAGCCTTCATTTTCAAGCAGAGAGAGAGAGAGAGAGAAGCAATAGTATGCAAAAAACTGCTCTCCGCGCGCGCACAGAAACAAATGCTGAATATTTGGAGTGCTGCTGCTGCTGACAATTATTTCGTGTGTCGTTTCTCGCACAAAGCTACTGCTATCCGTAAAGTCGCACGCAATCAGGTCGCGTTTTGCATTTTATTATTATTATTTTTTTCTTTTCCTTTTCATCAAAAAAATACCTTTCTACTGCTACTACTGCAATCATCTGAAGCTCGATCCTTAATGAATAATTCAGACTCTCAAACTCTCCGGAAAGAGAAAGAGAGAATTATTAGTTTGTATCGGATAACTTAAATGCTCTCGATATGATTGATCCTCGTGAGCTGCCGCTGCGGCTGACACCAGCAATTAACACATCACTCGAGTCTTTCGAGCCTCAACTTTTTTTTTTATACATGCTGCTAGCTGAGAACCATTATTCAAGAAACTTTCAATGGGTATATTGCCAAGTGCCATACGACTCGTCAAACACGAGTGCGCCTCTGTGTATTTTGGCATCGCAGGCAAAATACGCACAACAATGTGAAGTGTATTTATGTATATATCGGACAACTTGTACTTAATATATCCCTTATTTACACTTTCTTATACTCTACCCTCGAGCAGATTCATCCGGTGCGACGGGACGAGAGCATCATCATCATCATCATCATGATCATCAAGAGCCCCCTTTTTACTTCTTAGCGCACTAATTTCTCTCCTGATGCAGCTTGCATCATATACTTTCCCTCTTGGACTCGACTGACATGCTCGACCCATTACGCGGCTGCACTGCCTGATATCGTGGCTTTTCTTTCTTCGATCGAGGTTTATAAGTAGTACCTATAGGGCTGCAGTCTTGATTAAACTCCACATTTACCCCGCGCGCGGCCGAGATGCGCATTTGTTTACATTTATACACACGCGTCCCTTATTCCCCCCCCCCTTTCCTTTTCCTTTCCCTTTTCCGCGTATGTTTGCACTCATACAAACGCAATAATTTCTCTCGATACTGAGATGCACTAGTCCAGTATTCGCAATTATTTTTTAATAGTAATTGTTATAATATACATATTCTATATTTATTTAATAATACGCGGCAGGATATCGAGACGCCCGCCGATTCATTATTATATACTCGAGAGGCTCACAATCCTATCTCTGAGCAGCGCAAATTCGCAATTACAATAATGAGAAGTAAATCTTGGTAAATTAATAGCGGTGTATTCGCTTGGGATATATTGGCCCCGCGAGATCATTGTGCAACGTTAATATGAAATCGCGCGCGCGCCGCTGTTGGCTCGCTTGAATAATTCCCTAGCGCCACAGTTATATTTCTGCATATTTATACTTGAATTGACTACTAAACATTGATTAAAAGAAACTCTTATATGATGTAGTCGTCGACGATTTGCGTATACTTTTATTTGCCATCAGAACGACGAGAGAGAGAGAGAGTCTCGCTAGTATAGGCGCATAAAAGATATACAAGTTTCAATATTTGTCAAGCTAGATCGTCGTATATATACCTATATAAGTCTACGTCCAGAAGAGTCAAATCAAAAGCTCTGCGAACTTTTATATACTAGTGCTGGAGGCTCAAGCAAAAGAGAGCTGAGCTGCAGCAGAGGAAAGAGATCGGAAGAAAGTGCAAAAGCTGTCCGGCGAGAGGGAGAAAACCAAGTGCAAATACAAGCTTCGTCTCACACACACAATATTATCACGCCGCGGAAATCTAAACTGCTTGCTGTCGTTAAGAGCTGGCTCTCTTTACTTCCTCTCTCTCTCTCTCGCTTTAGCACTATAAGGCCGCACATGGACGCAGGCTACCTACTTTTTTCTCACTCATTCAGGCGCCGGGAGATTACACCTCTACTCCTATATATATGCCTAGCTTGCTATATTTCTACATTCCTCGAGCGCTCGTCCCCCCGACTTATTTCCTCAATTTTATTCGTTATTCTATTGCATAATATATACATGGGAATATTATTCCCTTTGTTATTTAATCACAATTTGAGTTGTAAAAATAATACTATAAATTGCATAATATGTTCCTGGTCAGTCATGGACGGTATATTTGTAACGAAATATAGTTTAATCAAATGGAAGTAACTAGAGATGTGCGAGTCAAAAGTCGGGCTTTATGTTTGGTTACGACATTATGGTGCATATAATTAAACAAAATATGTAATAATACATTATAAGTGTTTAAATTTTAAGGTAAGATATTAATATTGAACAGAATCAATAGATTCAGAAGCAAAAGAATGTTGAGAGGTTGAAAAATGAGTTCAAATTACCAATCAACTTATTTTTTGGATAAAAACTCGAAGCTTTAAGTAATACATATCTGTTACAAAACAAGGAAAAAACAATAGTCCTCGTTAAATATATGTAAAAACTCGAAAATCTTGGTGTTTAAGTA
>UCOJ01001997.1:0-17276 GCA_900474305.1 Cecidostiba fungosa
TCTCTCTAGGAGCAACTCAAAGCAAGAGAAGGGCGACTACGAATAGCATCTCACTCGCTCTCTTTCAAAAATAACGTACAGAACCCTCCACGCGGTAGAAGCAAGAGAAGGGCGACGACGAATAGCATATCTCTCTCCCTCTCTTTCAAAAAAAAGTACAGAACCCTCCACGCGGCTTCCTCGACCACGCGAGAAAGATATGGCACTCTATCACTCTCCTTCGACCTGTTCTGGGCCCCAACATACTTTCGAGTGTGCCAGAATCCGTCCATTGAAATACACACGACGGATTTTAGCACAGGGCGGGGTGTGCCAGAATCCGGATGTGCCAGTATGCCTATAGCCTATCTACTCACGCGTTTGCGCTTTTTTTCGGTAAAATGGAGGGACGAGAGAGCCAGATAAACAACAACACGTCGCAACTATAACGCCGAAAGATAATTCTTTCTAACCAAAAGCAATAATATGTAAAACGAACTGAACTTTAATCGTACAAATGATTGAAATACTCAATAACCAAAAAAGATGTTAAATCTACTGATGCAAGGGACAGCCGTAATATGAAAGTATTCAGGATGAAACTGTAGGTTTATTGTAAATTACGGTAATCAGAAATTGTCGGTAAAATCCCAGATTATCATTATTGATTTGTATTAAATAATAAAGTCAAACAACGCTGCTGTAGATAACGAATGGCAAGTTTCCGTCAAACTGCTGAGCAGATTTCCTTGTGATCTCGAGATAGTGAGAGGGCAAACTGACGCAGACGGAAAGACGGCTCGCGCGTGCTAACGAACTATTGTGCGGAAGGCTATTGCTGCGTGTTTTCTATTCCACGAAATGAGGGCTAGACTGTGTAAGTTTTGCACTGTTTACAACTAGTTCTGTTTTTATAATATTTCGATAGATATTTCAGGTATTTTAGGTGAGGTTAGAATTAGCACACGTATATTGATTTGCTTACAACTCAATAAACTACATTTAACTATTATTCTAGATAAACAAATCAATAGATATTATTAATAATTTAGTATTATTGTCTTGTTTAACAAAAATAAACTTAATACGAACCCATCACAATATTAACTGAGGTTAGTGAATACGCAGATAGAAAGTTCAAATTTCAATTTACATCGGTGATTTTGTTCAAAAAGTGATTTCAGCCAATTAAAATTATAAGATAATAAATATTATTTCAACGTATTTATTAGCTTCTGGCATTTCGAAAAAAATTAATAATTAATAACTTTCGATTTATAGTCTAAATGCTAATGAAAACATTTTAAAATATTTTTAGCTTTTGTTAAGTATATTTTCATTTTAGAGGTTTTTAACTTTTTCAATAGCTTTTGAACTATAAATCAAAAGTTATTAATTACTATTCTTTTTGGAAATACCAGAAGCTAATGAATGAGTTGAAATAATATTTATTATGTTATCATTTTAATTGGCTGAAATCACTTTTTGAACAAAATCACAGATGAGAATTGAAATTTGGAATTTCTTTGGAGTTTATTTTTGTTAAACAAGACATTTTGCACTATTATAATACTAAATTATTAATAACATCTATTAATTTGTTTAGCTGAATGACTAAATAACCTATAACATGAAAGTTTTTGGGTTATTTAGTCTCAAATGATGGGCATTACTCTATACTATGGCCATAGTTACGGTGAAATGTGTCGATGTAATTACATTGTATAACCATGGTCATATGTTGGTAGCGCGCCCATCTTTTATGGTGAAATTCTACCAGGGTTGGGGAAATTTTTACCAGAACATTTGTGTATATATAATTAGAAAATGCAAACCATAACATGAATTTATAAAAATATAATTTGAATATCTTAAGTATATACCAAGTACCCGTCTTTTTAAGTGTTTCATAGAAAAATATTTTAAAAATTGTAACCGTTCAAAGCAGATATATACATATTAAATGCTTCATTACACCTTTGGTCATCATTTTTTAAAGGGATGAGTATAAATATATCCAATGGCTGTAGAAAATTAAACCACACTCATCAATGGCGCGCGGTTGTATAATGTATATCTATACATAAGTAAAAATTCGTATGTAACGTCATAAATAAAGGAAAGAATAAAAAGTCTAACTCTTTTGTTAATAAATATTCTCAGCTCCAAAGGCAAAGCTCTGGATTTGGTTGGCATTGTGAGTCTGCAAGTGGATAAACCGGCAATAAAAAAAACAATCATAATTGATATATTCTTTTGTTATTTCATAAAAGTAAATTAAAAGTAGAAGAAAAGCTTCTATGTTGAAAATGGAAGCTTGCATAAAAAGTTATCTACAATTAAAAATGAGAAAAGTTATTTACAATTAAAAGTGAAGAGGATGAAAATCGATTATATTCCATGAGTATGAAATTTTACGAATAGACATGTACAGGGTGACCAGATTGTGCGATTTTTCGCCAAATGCTGTTTCGGACACCTGCTTCTTATGTAAGAGTACTTGATAAAGTAATGCGGTAATTTAAAAATGTTAGTATTTTTAGGTACTGATTACGAAATTTATATGTAAACTTAATCATTATTTTTATATGTTT
This sequence comes from Cecidostiba fungosa, assembly GCA_900474305.1. Classification (NCBI taxonomy): domain Eukaryota; kingdom Metazoa; phylum Arthropoda; class Insecta; order Hymenoptera; family Pteromalidae; genus Cecidostiba; species Cecidostiba fungosa. The sequence continues at coordinate 2,574 of UCOJ01001997.1, forward strand.
TAGAACTATTATCCTAATAGATTTTTCGCCATCCGGTCACCCTGAGTATAGCTAAGATGATGACTAACAGCAGCGTTTAAAAATTCTCGATGAACCGAACACCTCACAAATCTCAAATTCATATATTCATATATTTTAGAGTGTCCGAAACTACGAAATTCCATGATAAATAACGAAAAAGTAAGACAAATCTATCGAGCCTCTCCAGCAGCAACCCATCGAAAATCATCGCAGCGGTTGATCTCTCGCCTCGTCCTCTGCAGCAGAACTATATAGAGGCTCCGCCCTTCGGGGCGACTCCACCGCGAGAATCCAGCCAATGGCTCTTCCGATCCCGATCCTACCCCTCGGAGGGGTTGTTTCTCGGGGAGAGGGGCAGACGAGAGCGCGCTAATGCGCCAGGACATTAGCGGCTCCCGAGTGTCACCTTCGCCTCGCTCTTCTTTTTTTTTTTTTTCTTTCCAGCCAGGCTTCGTTGGGTCGATGCGACGACAAAGCTACGCTTTTTTTATGCAACACGTGGCTGACTTTAAGCACGCGTAATCGACGAGACTAACAAATAATATCCGAACCTCCTCGTCGCGCATTCACTGCGTATACCATTTCTCTAGCGGGCTGTTTTGTAAATTTTACGCCACCTGGCGGCGCTTTCGCGTACTTAGTTACGTTGGCATGAAACGATCGATTAAAAGAGAGAAAGAGCAGTTGGACAACGCGCGATAAAAAAAGCATATAGCGCATACGCGAGACTTTATCTAATCGCGAAGGAGGGAAAGAGAGCGTCAAGGGGAAAAAGAGGCTATGCGCGCGGGTAGACCTGATCCGATTAGTCTGATATCGGAGAGACAATGAGCCACGTATAATTACTGAACCGGTAAACGGCATAACCGATGATGCAACAGCTCGGAATCGAGCTCGGAATCGTCCGATCTTGACTATCGGAGAGCAATGAGAAGAGAATGAAAAGTTTTATTTTTAAATTCTCGTATGTTTCTTGTATTCAGACTAAAATAGTGGAGGTTTACGATGTTGCAAACGAGCGGTATACTTATAGACAATTATGTACAAAAATTCGATACAGCTGATATATTATAAATAAGTAAATAATGAATGGTCGAGGTTTTTACAAGTTACTTTGTATTTTTCTTTTGTAGAATATAACGTCCACATCGGGAGCATCCGGTAGTCATGGAAAATCGTAGATACAGTAAACGAAAGAGATTGCGAGAGTACAATGTTCCAGTGGAAGACCACATCGAAGCTGGGGATTACAGCGTGTCACCGATTTACAAGTTACCTGATCATTTGTTCTTAAAAATATTCTCATATCTTCCGCTCCGTGACAGATGTCGCATACAAAGAGGTAGAAAAAAGATTCTTTGAAAATTTATCATCGTTTATTAGTATAGCTACAGAGTAACTCATTCGAATTACAGTGTGCAAATTTTGGCAAAAACTGAGTAACGAAGCTTGGAAATCGTACAACATTTTTACGCTCACTTTGGAGGATTGGGGCAACTATCTCTCTTTCGATGAATCCTTGAATAAGTATTTGGTGTTAAAAAATATACTCAAAGTGTGCGGGCCTTTTATAACTTGCATTGATCTAAGTCGTTCACGTAAAGGTACCATATGGAAGTATACGTATCCTAGTGAATATACTGGAAATTCACTTCTTTTTGCTGCCATCGGCAAACAATGCCCGAATCTTACAGCTATTAACTTTGGAGAGTTCGGAAACGCTGTATCTGTAAGACGTTTATTGGAATCTATGAAAAGTCTTAATGAATTGATTATATGCCATTGGGGTACACCTAGGAGATTCAGTGATAAGTGGCCACATACATTGGCTCCGGTATTTCAAAACAACCAAAATCTTCGTAAAGTAGTACTACATGTTACTCCTGTAACAGGTTGCTGGTACTATCTCAATCCTCAAACAGTCGAGGAAATTGACACTGCTGTGGAAAATATCAATCCAGGCTTTTGTGCAGTAAGTAATTTTTTTGTTGTTTTTTTACTGCAAACTGCATTGCGAAATTTAAGTTTATGAATTACATTGTTTTTAGGCTTTAAAAAATTGGGTTAATTTAAAAAGCATCGGTGTTTCAAATAGCTGCAGTCGAATCTTCAATAGTACACGTAATATCGATGACATGTTGACATCATTAATATCAGTTAAAACAAGCTTAAAGCGAATAGCAATAAAAGTTGACTTTGCTATCTATAACTTTAACGAAGTTCCTAATTATGGAGAAATCAAGCCTAAGTTAATTAGTGAATTTAAAGATATTGAAATACTAGAACTTAGCGGGAGAGCTTTGCATCTCCGGGATGAGTTTTTCGAAGCTATTGGTAAAAACTGTCACAACTTAACACGCGTATATCTCCACGGTAAACAAAAATCTACTAAAATATTTGTATCGCTACTGTATATACGTGGCGTACATACATGAAATTTTACTAAAATAAATGTATTTTCTTGCAGACCTCGCACACGTAAATGATGTAAAAATGTTGTACATTACAGAATTATCAAAGTTAGAAGAGTTAAAATTATCATCCTTGGACATTATCTCAGACATGATTTTTACCAACAATCTGTTCGCTTTGAAAAAATTGCGTTGCGCAAACTGTCGATCTCTGAAGGCTTTTGGTTTATGCGAGTTCATACAAAGATCTAAAACAATTGAAAGCATAGAGATAACGCGGTGTCAAAATATTTGTATCGAAAAAGTTGTCAGTGAAGCCAAATTAATAAGAGAAAGTCGAACAGATGGGCCTCTTCTTAGAATTATAATCGAAGGAACTCAAGAAACCTAAAAAACGTTACCCAATTTTCAAAGTTTTTAGAAATTATTGAAAGTTAGAATATGCAATTATTCTGTACATTACGTACATAATAACATTAGTATATTCTAATACAAACTTGATACAAAGATATTCGTTAAAATGTAGTTAAAATATTCGATTCTCAACGTGTATAATAAAAAATAAATTTGGAAAACTGTGTGATTCTCCTGTTTTTTTTATTTATCCGCATATATTATTATTTCTTATGTATACGAATCAAACTGCTTGCAAGCGTCATCGAATGTTATGAAATATTTGTAGATTGATTGCATAAAAAATGTCATACAAATTTTGATTAAAACGTGTACACTTTTTTTATTTTACAGACTTTTTTGCACAAGTAGAGCAGTAAAAACGAGAGGATATTGAAAAAAAATGGAATCAAAAAAGAAAAAGCAGAACAGTACAGCTCTCATCAGGAAGACCTGCCAACCTTCTAATATTTCAAAACTACCCGACGATTGTTTGATATGCATATTCTCATTGCTACCGATTGTCGACAGGGTCAGGATACAAAGAGGTAAATAAACTACAGTTTTTCGCTTTACTCTTCTGAACACTGATTATATCACATCAAACATTTTTCTTTGCAGTATGCAAACGTTGGCACAGCCTCAGTTTATTATCGTGGAACTGTTGTAAAACTCTCACTCTGGACCTAAAAGACTGGGGCTTTGGTTACGACAGTGATATAAATATTAATCGAATTATGCTCAGAGATGTCTTGAAACTCTGTGGAAACTATGTCACTCGTATCGACTTTACAAACTATATTTCAGAATGGGATTCACGCAAGAGCATAAATGGAAGCAAAAATTTATTTGAAGAATTCAAAAAGTTTTGCCCAAATCTTACGAGTCTTTGTCTTTCTAGCATAAAGGTCACATTAAAAGGTATTGAGCATCTGGCCAAAACTCAATCGAATCTTAGGGAAATCAACATGGTATATCATGGTTATTGTGACGAAGCCATTTCTAATTTGTTTCGAAATAACAGAAATCTGCGGTGCTTGGATCTTTTTATAACGAAATTAAGTGGTAAATGTTGGCTGGATCTAAATCCGCTAGCTGTTGAAGAAATTAATTTACGGGCATGCATGAAAGACGCAAATAATTTTCGTGTTGTAAGAATCATCTTATTACAAACAATATTTTGGCTTAACGTTATCTCGAGTCTTATCACTTTTTTTATTCTAGGCTTTAGAAGATTTTGCAAACTTAAGAATATTTAAAATACAGGATTATCTTAAAACAGAGTTTATGACACATATTGATGAGTTTTTAGAGGCCATTTCATCCCATGGGGAAAAATTAGAAACGCTCAGTGTGATTTGTTGTCGTCATTTTGTTAATTTACGTTCAGTACATTTCAAATATTTTCCAAACCTTCAGAAGTTTGTTCTGAGCGGTTCGCAAATCCAGATAGATGATACATTTTTCAAAGAATTCGCTAATCACTGTTCCAAGATAACTAGCTTACATCTGAAAGGTAAATAAATTCTATTTTCTCATTTTTATATATGTAAAGTGACTTGTTAACATTTTAAATACTGATTTAAATTTCAGATCTTGCTGTAACGGACATTGACGTACTCAAAATATTAAACTTATCTGAATTACGAAAATTGCATTTATCCAGTTTGAGTGTAGTTACAGATGCTGTTTTCTTAAATAGTCTGCCTTCTTTAACGGAATTATATTGTTGGGAATGTCCACGGATGAAAAACGTTGGCTTATCTGAATTGCTGCATGAATCAGCGAAGAATCTCAAAGTTCTTAAGATCTGCAAATGCGTAAATGTTGATATAAGAAAATTAATTCAAGACGCCAAGGACGCAACAGATAATAGAAACGATGGTCCTCTTTTAAAAATTACGGTTACGGACATGGACTGTTCATTTGATAGCCATAAAAATGAAACGATCAAGATATCACAGTATCTTATATTGACCGCGAATTCAATTTATGTATCTTTGTATAAGTAAGATGTTGTATTAACGTAAAAAATACAAACATGATTTTTATTAATAAAACAACTATGTATAGAAAAGAAGTTCTTATTTATCATTTGTGTACTACAAATTATATGCTAAAAAATTATTTATTTTTTGCGTTATTTAGATAGCATATTTATATTTAGAAATTTAATGTGTCAAAGTCTAAGCGATGATTATATTTGGTGCGAATTTGTATTTGTTTTACAGATTTTTTGTCTCGCAACAAGGTGCATAAAGACTGGTAAAACAATATAATAGTTAAGATGGAATCGAAAAAGAAAACGCACAACAGCACACCTCCTGATGAGCACATCTCCTTCCAATCACCTATAACAAAACTATCCGACGGTTACCTTATTCGCATATTCGAATTGCTGCCTATACTTGACAGAGTTAGAATTCAAAGAGGTAAATACATCGCATTTCTTTGTTTCATTTTTAATTTAAAAAAATACAATAATCAACATTTTTAATTCGTAGTATGCAAACGTTGGCGCAGCCTAAGCATAATGTCCTGGAAGTCATGCAAAACTCTGATTGTAGGTGAGAATAATTGGGGTTTCGATTACGATAGTGATGTCAGGATCAATCGTCTTATGCTGAGAAAAGTTTTGAAACTCTGCGGAGCCTACGTCACTAGCATCACATTTGTTCCCTATTCTGTTATTCTTAATGCTCGGAAAACTATGACACTCAGCAAAATGCTTTGCGAAGATTTAAAACAGTTTTGCCCAAACCTTACGAGTCTTCGTCTGGGAGGTTTAATTGCCAAATCAACCGGTATCGAACATTTGGCTAAGAGTCAGACAAATCTCACAGAGTTCGGTATGTCAAGCTGCGAGGGTTGTGACAAAGCAGTCTCGCTCCTATTTCGAAATAACAGAAATCTTCGCAGTTTGTCGATGTTTACAAAATTGAACGGAGACTGTTGGTTGGAATTGAATCCACAGGCTGTTGAAGAAATAAGTATCGGGCGTGGACAGGAAGGCGTAAATAGTTTTCGTATTGTAAACTACATCTTATTTTGGATAATATATCGATTATTGTCATTTTTAATTTTATAACATTTTTTACTTTTTGCATTTTAGGCTCTTGAACGATTTGTTAACTTGAGAGTATTTGAGATGGTGGATGATCCTGATATGGGTTTGGCAGAACACATTGATGAGTACTTAGAAGCCATTTCATCTCACGGAGAAAAATTGCAAAAGCTCAGCATCCATTGCTTTTTCTTCAGTCGTGTTGATTTAAAATTGAAACATTTTGAGCACTTTCTAAACCTTCGAGTGCTTATTCTCAGTGGTAAACAAATCCAAGTAAACGGATTTTTTTTTGATACATGCGTTAAATACTGTACCAAGCTAAACACCCTTCAACTGAAAAGTAATGAAAATAAGATTTAATTTTAATTATGGTAAAATGACTCGTCAATTTTGTAATGTGTTATTCAAATATTACAGATCTGGCAGTAACGGACCTTGAAATCCTTAAAATAGTAAAATTATCTGAATTACGAGAATTGCGTTTATCCAATTTGAGTGAAGTTACAGATGCTGTTTTCTTGAATAGCCTGCCTTCTTTAACGGAATTATATTGCTGTGAATGTCCACAGATAAAAAACTTTGGCTTACGTAAATTGTTACACGAATCAGCAAAGAATCTTAAAACCCTTCAGATTGAAGGGTGCGAAAAAGTTGATATCAAAAAATTACTTCAAGATGCCAAGGATGCAACAGACATGCGTACCAACGGTCCACTTTTAGCAATGAGCTTTTCGAGAAAGCACGGTTTCTTTGGCCAAAAATTAATAAAGAAGACCAAGATATCACAGTATTTTGAATTGACGGAAATCAGTTTCTGTTAAAAATATTTTTTCTGACAGTATTACTGTGCTTTTGTATCTTTTTTTCAACTTATGTTTGTTGAGCATAACTATTCACGTTTTATCATAAATCATTTCTGCTAAAAATACTACTTTTTTTATCACGTTCAGACTCAATAGTCAGGTCGCCTTGTATAGAAAGGAAAAGAAAATTTGTTTTACTGTTCACATTGCACATACCATTTTTGTACTCTGATATTTTATAACAGGAAAATATCGGACAATACTTGTACTACTGGTACTTTAGATGTAAAATGATCTAATAAAAACATTTGTATTAAAAAAAATATTATCTATTTATTATTTATTACTAATTTACGTCATCTAATCTTAACAGTTCGCTTATATTCGCTTATATATTTAATTATATCATATTTCGATATTTCAGGCGAGTATTATAATTTTTATAAATTTCTGGTCATTTTACAGATTCTTTGTCACGCAAAAAAGTACAGGAAGACTAGTCAAGAATAGAGATGGAATTAAGAAAGAAAAAGCATAGCAGCACGTATCCCGTCAACGAATTCTTGCAATCGCCTATTTCCAAACTATCCGACGATTGCCTTATAAGCATATTCGAATTGCTACCTATAGTTGACAGAGTCAGAATTCGAGGAGGTAAATAAATCGCTTTTCGTTGTTTCATTTAAAAAGATACAATAATCTATATTTTTGATCCGTAGTATGCAAACGTTGGCACAGTGTAAGTTTAAGGTCCTGGCAGTTATGCAAAACTCTGACTGTGGATGAGAGGAATTGGGGTTTCGGTGACAGGTTTCTGTACAGAGGTAGCAGAATCAGTCGTCTTATGCTGAGAAAAGTCTTGAAACTTTGCGGAGCCTACGTCACTAGCATCACATTTGTTCCCTGTTATTTCTTACGTGATTCGCGGAAGGATATGTCATTCGGGAAAATGCTATGCGAAGATTTGAATAAGTTGTGCCCGAACCTTACTTGTCTTAATCTGAAAGGTATAGTTGCCAAATTAAATGGTGTTGAATATTTGGCTAAGAGTCAGACAAAACTCACAGAGTTTGGTATCGGAGACTGTGAGGATTGCGACAAAGCAATCTCGCTTTTGTTTCGAAATAACAGGAATCTTCGTAGTTTGTCGGTGTTTAAGTTTACAAAATTGAACGAAGACTGTTGGTCGGAACTGAATCCACAAACTATCGAAGAAATTACGGTCAAAGGTTTGAAGGAAAATGCTAATAGTTTTCGTGTTGTAAGTTGTATCTAAATTTCGATAATATATCGACTTTTCTTCATTTTTAACTTTATATCTTTTAAAATTCTAGGCTCTAGAGCAATTTGTGAACTTGAGGGTATTTAAAATAATAAGTGATGCAGCATCAATTGACGAGTACTTAGAAGCCATTTCCTCGCACGGCGAAAAATTAGAAAAGCTCAATATCGAATGCCATTGGTTCAGTGATCTTGATTTGAATTTAAAACATTTTGAACACTTTCAAAATCTTCGAGAGCTTACTCTAATGGCTTATGAAACGGAAATGTGCGTAAATTTTCTTGGACCATGTGTTAAATATTGTACCAAGCTAAACACCGTTCATCTTAAAAGTAATAAAAATCAATTTTTACATTTAATTATGTAAAGTAGATTGTAATTTTTTAAATGTGCTATTTAAATATTACAGGTATTGCTGTAGCGGACGCAGACATTCTAAACATAGTAGAATTACCTGAATTACAAGAATTGCATTTATTAGATTTGTTTTACGTTACGGATGCTATTTTCTTCAACAGCTTGCTCCTCTCTTTAACGAAATTGTATTGTCATGCATGTCCAGATATTAAAAACTTCGGCTTGTGTGAATTGCTGCACGAATCTGCAAAGAACCTTAGGATTCTTGATGTTTATCAGTGCGAAAATGTTAATCTTAAAGAATTAATTCACGATGCCGAGGAAGCAACAAAACAGCGGACTATCGGTCCACTTTTAAAAATGAGTGTTATGTCAATGCACTGTTCATTAAACGACGAAAAGATAAAGCTCAAGATATCACAGTATTTTGAATTGACGATAATTGGTCATGTCATATAACAGTTTAACAGTAATACCACACGACTTGTGTACCAGTTCTCTTTTACTTTAAAATTGAAGGCAATAAACGCTTCGTTTTCTACGATATGTAAGTAAGTAAATAGTTGTTGAAACAAAAGTTCGCATGTATTATTAAATTCATCTCTTGAAGAATAAACAGCAATCTTGCATAAGCTGTACTCGATTCAAAACTGGACCCTTCGATGCACCCCTCGGAATCGTCGCCGTGAAACAAAAAAAGGGCCCTACGAGAGCGCGTAAGCCCGGTAGCGGGACAATAGGTCCCGATAGGTGTGGTCTCCGAAGTCGATGCAGCCATTAACACACAGACGAGTGGCACGATACGTCGTGTATATACAAGCATAGCCACTGCGCGTATATATTATATGAAGTCGAGGAGAGCGAAAACAGGTAGCCGGTTTCCGGCGCTTTGTCACGTGCATCTTACATACGGAAGAGGGCGGAGAAAGGCGACGCGGGATTTTCTCATGGCTATTGAAGCTTCAGTCGATTTTCACGGGGCTCTCGTATAGCTCGCGCTATAAGTATGTACATTATGTCAAGAGTGAGCGTATATATATCACGAGTGGACGGTGAGAAAACCTCGTGAGCTCAAAGGATGCGTCGAGTGGAGCGGATTTTGTAGACTTTTTTCTTAATACGTATACGCGGTAATTATCGATCGCGCTCTCGTCAATTGAATTCAGCTCGTTTTCGTCCTTTAGATATTTTCGTCTCTGCGAGGGCTTTGTTTTTACTGCCGTCTGTCATGACTCGAGGCTCTTAAGAAAAATATGCCTAGTCGCGAAACCAGAGCCGCCAAGAAAGGGAAAAAAAGTTGGCCTACGAGATTGTCTCGTCTGCGGTAATTCGCCAGAACGTCGGTTCTCGGCTAATTCGGTTAGAATCGAGTTTTCACGAGGCACTAGAATGTAATAAACGTCGATAAATGAGATAGAACTGGAGTATTATAATAGTCGCGTCGAAAAATTTCATAAAAGAGAACATGGCATTGAAAATATTCTAACGCATCGCAAATGACAAAAGTCCGCGCGTGGATGGAGCGCACACCCCTTGTAGCGGCGATAGCTGTGCCAACTCGTTCTCCCGTCTGTATATGTAGCCGCACGCGAGCCAATTTGTCCGCGCCGTGAACCGAAACCCTCGGTTCATGTTTATATCGTTCGCTCTCATCAGTCTCGATCCTCGAATAATTGGATAATCGAGCTGTTTGGTCTTTTCTACAGACGCAGACCGGAAGTATCGGGTTCATTGGATGCTCGTTACGAGTATCGGGAGGGGATGTGTATTTCGTTTTAAAAACAAAAATCTTTGATAATCACTACGAACCACTTGATATTTAGAAAACGCAAGTAGCTACACAATACTGCAAGCTGAGCATAATCTCCGGTCGATCTTGATCCGCGAAACTGCAGACCGTCCCACAATCATCCTGGCCTTAATTTTCCGGTAAACACTCTCGAGACCTCCAGCCTCACGCCTATATAGATCTATATCTAAAACACTCAGCACGAGAGCAGCTATAGCAGTCATACACAAACCTCCGAAACGAGTCAAGCCGCGTCGCGCGTTAATCCGCCGATAATCCGGTCGTGTTTATTTTAGCTTGTTTGAGAGAGAGACGCGCTGCCGGTGTTAATAATAAGTCCCAAAACGAGATTATGCTACGTCGAGGGGGAGAACTCACCTGCGTAAACAGCTGCGAAAACAGAGAGAGAGAGAGAGAGAGAGCAACAATTTTTCGTCAAAAAGTCGCGAGGGAGATTTTCGCCGAAGACTTGCTTTTATTATTTATTTCGATCGCTGTATTTCCGCATTATAGACCACTCGAAGCACCCGAGTGCGCAATAAACCAGCCTCTCGAACGTCTAATACAAAGCGGCCGCATAATTTTTTGCTAAGCACCGGGAAAAGTGCCGACAGGTACCTTAAGCCCACTGTGCACAGGTACCTGTCGTAATTCATTTATGTGTATACATATTTGTTCGGAGGTAAAGTTGAGTACCTGTACGGATAATTTGGGAGGAGACAGGGAAGAAGTGCAATAAACGTACCAGCCGCGCCGCACAAACCTGCCACCTGCAGCCGAGTCAAGGGGCCGGGGACATGGTTTTCCGAGGGATACCCGTCGATTTTTGACATTTGGGACACAAAACTTAACGCGGTGCTAATGAAAGAAAAAAATTTTTTTCTTATTGCTCGATCGAAAACGTAGTCTAGCTCTCAACGCCGACACTCTTAAGAGTCAAAATTCCGCATAGCAATAGCCACACAATCCTTCCTTCGCTCTCTCTCTCTCTCTCTCTCTCTCTCGGCACTTGTGCGCGTCAGCTCGTAAACCAATAAAAATCGAGAGCCGCTCGTTCAGGGGCGGCAAGCTTTTTGTGTGGAAAACTTATGCTTCGGCACGTACGGGCAATAAATAAGGGACACGACGAGATGCGGTAGCTACAATCCCGAGACACGGCTCAGGTGCAGCAGCAGCATCAGCGGGCAGGGACGACTACAACATCAGGTGCCAAGTGTTCGACTCTCCCCTCCTCCTTCTTCGTCCTTTTATTATCAATTATTCTGTATAATATACACTCCGCCGAGGCGGCTGTCGTCTGGCTTGATGACTAAGGTCTATACGCTTTTTTCCGGTTGGTTGAGCATTTTTCTCCGGTGCGTTGAATGAGTTACATTTGCTTTACATGCATAATAAACCGTCGTTTTTTTTATTCAAAAAATTAATTGTAAAACTCGTAGGTACTAGAGGGAGTGCGAAAGTCGGAAAATCCATCGGGCACTTTTTCGCTGAGCAGCTAGAGAGAGAGAGAGAGAGAGAGAGAGAGAGTATAACACAGTATAGAGAATAATATAAAAGCCCTAGCTCTTTCCGTTTTCTCACGGATTTGTCAACTGATGCAGCGCTCTGAGCTGCGCGACACTCGGTCAAGAAGCTTTTGGAGGGGAAAAATTGTCACCAAGCCACCCCCGCTGGGTTATGGGCTCCACGGCCCTCCTCGACAGGTACTCGTATTGTCATGTTAATGCGGGATTGTCCGGGAAATTCGTTTCGCGCAGGTACTTCCTAAATGGCTCGAGTTCTATTGACGCCGGCACGTTTCGCTCGTCGGGGCGCTGCAGATGCGGAAAACCGGCTGCGCTTCTATGTATAGTATAGAGTGTCCTATAGAGGGAGAGAGAGAGAGAGAAGTACGAGTTGTGATGTGCGTTATTGCTGCTGCTGGGCTGCTGGTACCTGATGCGGCCAATGGCGCTTGCACAATACCGGTTATTGCGATTTGGGATGAGATGCCGTCGTCGGACGGTGAAATTTTATGTTGCTTTGATAGTTGATGAATTTTAAGCTCCCTTTCTATATACTTAGTACTACTAATATACATATAGCAAACGAGGAAAAACTACGGTCCCATTGCGCTAATAAATCTCGGCGAGGAAATGATATTTCAACCTGAAAAATTGATACCGCGGATACGAGCTCAGGCGGTAATTCTTTGTAAATTTAACAGGAAAAATCATTGAAATATGCATCTAGTACGTCGGGTTAGCTGTCGTAAAAAAAATGCGCATCGGCGAAATTGTACCATCAAAGAGAGGTTACACGGATCTCGGGATGCATATTTCAATGAGTTTTCTTGTGAAATTTACAAAGAATTACGGCCTGAGCTCGTATCTGCGGTATCTATGCATCATAATCTATCATTGGTAATTTTTTCAGACTGAAATATCATTTCCTCGCCGAGATTTATTGCAGGCGCAACGGGACCGTATTTTTTCCTCGTTTACTATACGTATATATTAGTAGTACTATATCGAGTTTAGTGAGGGACCTTAATGTGTATTCAATTTTTATTTCTCACTGTGATTCGAGTGTACTCCGTACATATTGAAGATTTTTATCAAATTCTTGAATTCTTGCGTGAATAATATTATAACCATCACCGTGATATAGAAATGCGTCGAGTGCCACTCACAGCATAATATACACCTTCATGTAGCGCAATAATATTAACACAGCTCGAGTGTGTGTCTCATCGAGTCTCTTCTGAGTCGAGTGGCCGGCGCAATATATAAATCGCCGCGTGTAATCCTCCCGAGTGTTTTCGGCTTTCGTATCGGCTTTTCATCGAAAAATCTCTAGTGCATCGTTATATCCCTTTCGGCTGCGATTACGCGACATTCATTATATATATAATCTATATACATCATCAGACCAGCATATCATTATAATATCTTGGCGCGTAAACTCGAGTATAGGTACATGTTGTACGGAGAATCGCTTCTTCGGCGAAAAACGGAACTTCGGCTGTATAATACATTGTATATTGACGAAAAAGAGCGTGAGAAGGGAGGACATGCACAAGAGGAAGTGGACAGGTCGAACGGAAGGGCGACTTTTGTCCGCGCGACTTCGACTTCTCGCTGTGCGAGTGTATGTATTATATTATTGGAGGTGCGAGAGAAGATGCTCGTGAAGAAAAGAGGGAGATCGGTATGAGGGAAGGGAAAAAGGAGGAACTCGATGCTCTGCGGAGGCCAGTGATGGGGGAAAGACGATGGCGGTCTTGTGAGAAAAAAAAATGTTACTATTTTTTTAGCGTTTGTTGCTAAATTTTTATGATTTTTTTCTATGTACAAGTGCTTACTTTTATTTCGAATTCGTTTTTCTATAAAGCTATGCTAAATTCAACATTTCACGACTGAAAAAAAAATATCGAAGAACAAACATAATCCAGCCACCTAACACTTCCCAGCAAACCGGAAATCACTTTACATCCCCTCAAACCATAATCGTTGAACCCAGCAATAAAATCAAGCCAAGAGCCTGATGGCCAGCACCAGTACTCCATTCACTCGATCTAACGCTTTCTTTTTCTATTAAAAAAGAAAAAAAAAGAATTCCAAGCCGAGAACATGAATGAAATCTCAGCGTAGTATACGGCATAGTAGTAGTCGTAGTAGTAGTATATAGTAGACGGAGACGGAAGACGAGGTGAATGAAAAAAAGCCCGACAAAGGCTCAGCAGCCGGTCCCGAGAGTTCATCAATGAATTGCGTAGTAGAAGGGCCTCGAACGTGACCGGGACAGAGCACGGCTGGTTAATCCCCCGCCTGAAGGCGCAGCGCTTTTGCTACATAGGAGGAACCTTTCTCTCTATACACTATGGGTTTTAGCTTTTTAAGAATCGTTTAAGAAGTTATTTCTCTCAACGCGAAAGAAAGAGAGAGTGAGAGATTCTTTACTGGTGGGACGGACCGACCCGTCGCTGCGCGTCTAATCTCGTGGTTATTGCGGGTGGGGTAGGTACTTGATTTTTTAATGCGACACCATCTGATGCAGGCGAAACTTTTCTCGGATTTTTATCAAATTGAGTTAATTGAGCACTAAGAAAAATATTTGGGTAGTCCCATAAATTTGCGACTGGACGATTTTTAGAGTACACGCAACTTTTTCCGTGAGTACGCTTTACTCTTTTTCATATAAGAAGACGCGCAACCTCAACATCTGGCACGTAGAATAGAAGTCCTATATACTATTGAAAACAATTTTTGCTATAAACTAAGTTTTTACTATGTATTTTAAACATTTTTATCACGAATGAATAACATTTTTTTAATTTTTCAATAATAACCAACATAGTAAAAACAGTGAGTTACTACTACTTACAAACAAGTAGAGCCTACCGTTTTCGTCTTTACGATTTGTTTTTGGGTACTGTCTACCTGTTCAAGTTAAGGGATTACCCAAATATTTTTCTCAGTGTATGATATTCTATTTAAAATTTCAATATTTACGCGCCAGTTTGCGGTTTCGTAAAGTTAACCTTGAAGTTTTACATAGACTATATGTCACGCCTTGTAGAGCTGTATAACCCCACAAAA
>UCOJ01001998.1:0-17245 GCA_900474305.1 Cecidostiba fungosa
CGATAAAAGGGTCTCTTGTTCGAGGGAATTCGGCCAGAAAGATTTCACTTTGTTCGGTGTGAGTACAATAACTCCTTTTAATTTTGAATATACATACATATATTACAAGGTACCCGAAATCGTTTGCATGACACGCGCTGCGCATTATATTGACTACCTGGTGGACTGGTTCGAAAAATTTGCTCGTTTCAAAACATTGAATAATAATGCAGTATATATGCCGTTTCCCAAGGACGGGATTACAATCTGCTTGAGGGAGCGTATATATCTAGTCAAAAAGAATTATCTAATGTCACACGCACAAGCGATACCGTGTAATCACAACAAACGACACGAGCTTTATACCAAACGAGACGATCGACGTCCTTGAAGCGACTCATCTCATCAACACTTTTTTAATACGTCGTAAAAAAGCATCAGACTCATACCGCCTGATCATGACCGGATGTTTCTACTGAAAACCCTGAACTTTCGATCTCATCGTCATCACCATTATTATTATTATTATTACGGTAATCGTGCTTATCTCGAGAAGAACTGCGGGGAAAAAAAAGATCGATCGACCGCGCGTGTTACATTAGAGAAAAGTCGGGCGAGCGAGGAAGAAAGTGGAAAAATAAGGGCAGTGACGCGATCGGTGCATGACCGGCGCGACGTCAACTGTCCGAGTGTGGCACATCTGAGAGAGAGAGAGAGAGACCAGTGATGCAAGTCATAGTGGAGAGCTCGTCACGAGTTTTATCGGCGTCACTGTATGTGTGTTATTGGCACGTTTCTTTGACCGCTTATTATACTCGTCGAGTTTGGGTTCTCGGGTTACCAATAAGTTGTCATCAATGCGCGTTCTTTTTTGATACGTGCGCTAATATGACACGCGCGCGGTTTGGTGTTTCTCGATTTTTCTTTTATGAGAAAAAAAAAGTTCAAGCACGCGTATACTGGTGGTCGAGATATAGACAAAGTGGATTGGGATTTTTCAGCAATAATCGGATATCGGCTGCTTCAGCAAAAGCTCCGGACTAATCGAGAAAAAAGTTTGCCGTTTCAGCATCATCAGAGTACTTAGCGTGCAGTCAAAACGCGCTCTCGTGACTCAGCAAATAAATTTGCGCTCGTGGTGTCGTGATGCAAGCCCAAGATATTCTCGAGCCGGTGCGAGTTTTTATATAAGAAGAAAAAGAAGAAGAGGAATACTGTTTTCGCGTCATAAAGCGGGAACTTCATTGAGCATTATGGAAACTGTATCATATACTGATACGGCTTATGTTATATAGGTATACACTAGGCGATCGATTGCGCAACTTTGAGAGCACTTGCTCTAGTGGATTATCGATGGAGATTGAATCGGAATTGACTTTATAATTTATTTCCGATCGGTTAAATAATTCAATAGAAACTATAGCTTCTGAACTTTGATGTTATACTTCCCGGTGAAGTTCATTAATACGCTGCGCTACTTTTCAATCAGGTATCGCGAGGTAGTTTCGTTAATTCAAATAAAAACTGAAAAGCTTCCCGATGCCTAATCCAGCTTAATTAAAAACAGAGATTTTACAAGAACGCAACTACATAATATGCAGCATCGAAAAATCAGGGCGTGCGCTCACGTCAATGTCGACATCCTCGCGCGTTCTCCGCGAAGCCAATGAACCTCATCAGAGTTCAATCGCCATCGACGCACTTACGAAAAGTGAAGAATGAGAGAGAGCGAAAGATTCAACGGCAGAAAACAATGCGGCAGAGACAATGCGAAACGCCTCATAAACGCTCGTGAATACACCATAACGATAAGCAATAAACGAGCTCGCTTGCGCACGTACGATGATTTGCGAGAGCGGCATGATTCGGACGTGGCACAGTCAGCATAACAGTCGACGACGACGACTACGCGAGCGCATAAATTGTTTTCCGTCGCGCTTATACTTGCTTGCTTGCGCGCGTGAGTATTTGACCCTTTTACGCCGACATAGAGCATGTGTTCAAGTGGTAGTTATACTTTAACGGTTAATGACATTAATTTCGTAGCGGCTGCTCCAGTGCCGAGGACCTTGCACTGTCAGGTACAAAGTTTGTTTTTTTAGGCTATATGCGCGATCCCCGATGAATTCCAACCGATTTTTACAACGCTTTACCACCAGCTTCTTTATAAAATTTCTCATTTTCAGAAAATAAAAACAACCCCAAGGTATAAAAAAAAGCACACGCGTGACGTATCCCACCTCTCCTTTACATCGTGAAACTTTTCCTCGTCACGCTGCTGGCATACCACCGCCAATTCCAGACGACGTTCGCGTACATATACACACGCGCGCAGTCTAATCCGACCTAGTCTCTCGCGTTGCCTATAGCCTCATATATATACTCTCTTTCTCTTGCGAACGCGGCCTTACACTTTCCTCCTTCCCTTTCTCAGCACATGTACACACATATATAGCTATGCACTATACGTCGCAAAACGCACGTAAGCCTCTCTCGCAGCTCTCGGAGAGGACCATAAAGAACGTCGGACTTTTCGCGACGGCCGCGATGCTGGGAACGGGGACGTTGCACCTTCCGTAAACAGCTTGCACAATATATATATGCGACGCGTCTCTCTCTCTCCTCTCACTGGTGTCGTGTCTCTCTGTGCGCAGTGTCTCATCGACGCTGCAGCTGTGTATTAAAAAAAAAGCTGTTTTCCGCTTTGCGGATTCACGTAACCCGAACGTATAATATATACGTATGTTTGCACGTTGATAGATGTAATGTGTGCGAGCCTTACGTTCTGTGTACGACAGAGGAAACGTTTTAGTCCCCTCCTGCTGGTATATTATTGTCAAAAAAGAAATAGCTGATCGACTTTTTTTCGCGAGATTTGCTGATTTACAAACTTGTTATCAGGACAGACGGGTAAGTTTCGAGAGATGCTTAGAGCCACGCGCTTCGAGATAACGCGTCTGTGGGTTAACGTACCCGAGCGCGTTTAAAAGGGGATTTAATTTTTATTGCCAGATGACACGTGTTTATGTAAAGCGATTTGAGAATGGAGTATACGTCATTGTCTGCGGGATTCGGAAGCGCGTCATCTTTGAACGATATATTGCTGAATATTATAGTTTATAGCGATATTTTGTTTTGTTTTTTTTTTTCAACAAAACATCAATTTTGAAACGTAGTCTAACGATTTGGTTACATAAAAATTACTTTTGAGATACACTAGATACGAATTAGGGATTACGCAACGTGCCGAGGACACGTTATTATTTGCTTTTGGAAAACGACAAATATTATTTTGTATTCTTGGCCGAGTGCGCTTGGTTTTTTCCGTAGTCGTGACACGGCAGGACGATCAAAGAGTCATAAAGCGGAAAGCGTGTAAAAAAAAGCATTAACGCGCAGGAGTTCGTTACGTTGACATTAAGTGAACTGTGCTCTATATACATATAGCAATATAAGTATAATACTTTTGTCACATTTGCAACATCGAGTGCAATAACGCTTCGTCGATGCCATTATTCAAAAATGGATAACAAAAATTTTAAATAATACTCTTCCTCTACTGTATTTCAAAGCACGCAGCAAATGACCTCTGCTCGTCGATGAAAGAGTATAATCCGATGGCTCATACTTAAAAAAAGAAAAATTTCAAAGAAAGCGTCAAACACTCGACGACGGCCTTGATCGTCTTTCTACACTCGTACAAAATCCACACGTGTCGAGCACATTTAAACCTCTCCGATAAGCTTCGCGAATACACAATAAGTGTAACTGCTGTCAAAAAAACAATTTCCCCGAATGATAAAACAATATTCCGCCTTATCGCGGTATAGTAGCCCACCACACACGTGTCTACAAACAAGATTTACTCAATCTATCTTGAACTTCTATTTGCGTCTTTGCACAACAACGAAAAAGCAAAAATAACACATAAACAGCTCGCGCGCGCATAAGTATTATATATACTTACAGCTTCAAAACGACACCTACGTTCCGTTGTATAATAACCACCACACTCGTCGGAGTGAGCGCGAGCACTGAAACAACTCTTTCGGTCAAAGCCGCGGCCTTCGAGATTACGTTGTACTCGCTCGTTAGTTTGCTTGCTTGTGTGCGCGCGCGTCCCGTTTGATAAGAAAATATCCCAGGGAAACCTTGACAGAGTCGTAGTTGAACGATAATCTCGCGAGCGCTGATTTGTCGGCTGGCTTTTTACCCCGGTTTTATTACTTTTCGGGTCGAGAGACTCGAGTTGCTGCAGCTTACGTTATAGCAATATAAACGCACGTGGAGAGTAAGTATAGACGAGCTATAATTCTCTCTCTCTCTCTCTCTCTCTCTCTCTTTCGCGCGCGAGCGCGTAAGCAAGTATAGAGAGATTTATTAAAATGACGCAACACGCGACTGCTTTGATAAGGCGAAATATTATGCCGCTGAGGTACACTAAGGACTTTTCATGTATACCGATTTGAAAATTCGGACTCTCCTGAAATTTGCGTAACTATATGCTGCGCGCGATGGAGTCGTTTAAAAATAGAACATGCGCGAATACTCTCTAGCGTAAACACGCATGAGAGTTTCGCAATATACGGAGGAGATAAAGTAGAAGAGGAAGTATTTTTAGCGCTTATATATACATATATACATAACGTACTGCATAGCGTCAAGTCGAATTATCCTTGCAAGGATTAGAGCAGAGTCTGTCAGAGGTGACTTTTTCGCCGCAAGATTAGCATCGCCGCGCGGCGGCGGCCCTTACGTAACCCCGGAAGAAAGTAATGCTTTTAGCGGGAAATTTTTCAACGGTCATCAGCAGAGAGTATAGAGCTTGACTTTGAATATTTTCGAGCTCGGGAGTTTTTGCGCGCTGTGATTAGTGCGCGCCGTGTGCCACAGTAGCAGAGATAAGTTAATTACAGTCGCAAGCGACGTATTTTTGAGTAAATTTCTATTGTTTCGAAAAAAAAAACAAAAAAATATTATTTAGCTGCACATATGAGCTGGTGCATTACGTGAACTTTCTTGGATAATTTTATGCATTTTATAATTTTCCGTTAACACGTATTGGATAATAATGGCTGTTATTCTCATGAATAATTCGACGAAGGAAATATAGTTTGCGCGCGCGCGTTATAGCAGAGAAAAAAAAGATGATTAACCGATGATAAAATTCAATAGACCAATCTGCGCAAGTTTATGCGCGCCTTTCGCTTTCTCTTTTTATTGCATTTCGTTGCTTCTTTATACTGAAATAAATTAATGACACATACCATGTCTCTTTATGTAACGAATTTCAATTGAGATGGAAGATTAATCTACTTCTCTAATTGCGAAAAAATGATATCATCGCATCGCTAGCGCTCAAGCTTGTCCCTAAATAGTAAACACGCGCGTTATATGCGGACAACAATTCATTTATCAAAAATTAATTTAACCTCAGAATTTATTGGAACCGACTTTCGCAAGAGATAAGCGTCCGCTAATTCGACTTATATAATACGCTCTTCGTAGTATCCTTATAGAGAACTCTATACGCACAATTTTACCTCTGAACGACATCAGCGTAAGAAATTAATTGAAAAAAAAAACGCGAATTCGTTTTTATACCAGCAGTATAAGAGGAATATCAAAGTTTATACAGTAGCGAGTTTGTCCTTTCGGTTCGACTCTGCAGTGTTATTACGTGATGACCTCTTCACGAACTTTTAACTGTAAACAAATCTACAAGACGAATCTCGCTCTCCAAGTCCGTGATGATGATGGCAGAAACTTGGCGACTCTATCTGCGCGCGCGGTATATAGGTATAACTTTGAAACTTTGAATTAATTAAACGTGGACTCCGTCGTTTAAGGAAAAAGAGATTATATACCGCTTGCGAATTGTTGCATGCAAAACGTTCGCACTCCGGCTCGTCTTGCTTCGAAGAGTTATTTTTAACATTTTTCTCGTTGCGACCGTTAGTGCAACAAACTATTATACAATGTATAATCCATCATCTTTATAATTGCACAAACAGCTGCACGATCATCATTGCTATTTCGAATAACTCTATTTACATTTACAATTCATTTATAATTTCTCTCTCAAAAATATCCAACTTGGCGGAATCGCGAATACGTGCGCGTATATATTTAAAATGCAAATGCATTATAATGCCTACATCAACCGGCTCTCTTCATTAATTCCATTTGCACTCATAACCGTCACGCATCGAGCAGTCAATAAAGTCGCGTGAATCACAGCAGTATTAGTATAGCTTATTAAATACGTGCGTTTATCGCAGTAATTTTCCTGGAGTATATACACAAACGCGGCGGCGTTCGTCTACTCAAGCTTTTGCCACTATAATCGACGCACGGGTAATTAGCGTCACGCTTCTATACATCTACACATAAAACGATCGATCGTTGATTGAAAAGACGGCGCCGTCGTTGGATGGAAAGCGTTTTGGTGCCGTGTAGCATAATGCTCACCTCCCACATGGGCATAAGAGACATTGCTTGACGGCGAGTCAGAAATAGAAATCGCATTCGACGTGTAGTGCCAAAAGAAAAATAGAGGGAGAGAGATGCCGATCACGCGTTTTATCGATGTCTGTTCGAAGGAGAATGCCGAGAAAAGCGGCGAGGCGATAGAGAGGAAGACGGAATATAATGGAGACATTATCGATCGATAATCAGAGGCTCTTGCATCACAATTGGCAAATTGTACATTAGATTTACAGAACTGATTGTCAAGCCACTCGCAGCGGAAAATTCCATTATTCTCGCGGCTCCTTGCTGCTGCGGCTGTTTTGCATATATAGATTCTCACACACAGCTGCGTATAATTGTCATGGAATTATTGGATACATTGACGAGAGTAACGTATTATTTAAACAAAAATGTTTTTCTTACAATACGACCGTATATTTAATTAACCACAGCTGCAGACAAACATTTCCTGCGGTTTTTAACAAACACACCAATATACGAGAGTCTGGCAAAAACAGTTACGCGCATAGAGACAGCCTTCAATGTATTCTAAAAAACGAGTCTCATCCTCTATGAAAATAAATGACAAATCGAGGCGAACCGAAAATATTGTTGCGCTCTCACGCACTGTTATTCACGCTCGACTCTCCTCATCATACACACTGTAAAGATGAAAATTACACACGGGCCAACTGATGTCGCAAAGCAATAACAAACACAATCTCCAAAGAGTCAGAAAAGTCGTGTCAAAGATTTGAATACTTTCGCGTCAATATCTCTCTCTCTCTGTGATGTATCAACACAGCAGATCTCTTCGAGAAAATTTCCCGGCAATCGCACGCGCGATCTCGTCACCTCGTTAAAGCGGGATAAACTCGCGCGGCTCGTTAGCATCAGTCAGCTGCGCGCTGCACAAATGCAGATCGTCGGCGGCGGCTGCTGCAGCAGCCCACGCTGCGATTGTTTACGCCTGACACAAAAACCAAGCGTAGGCCGACTTATTTCGATCGGCCTAAGATTTTGTAGGCAAGGTCGTTTGCGAATTCATTCCCCCCCCCCTATATAATACTTTGCAAGGTCGACGATTTTTAGGGCGTGAGTATATGCATGTGTAATCACGAGTGGTCAGTGCTGCTGCAGCTTGTGCGTCAGTGATAATCGTTCGCGAGAATAGACCGCTAATTGGATAATGTTGTGCGTATGCGTGTGTGTACCGACCGTTAGATGCTGCGCTATCGTAGCGTTATAGGCAGGAAGGAAGACTATATATAATAAAGTTTCCTCTTGCTCTGGTTATCGCAAATATATACAACAATTTTTTTTCTCTCCCGACTATACTCTGTATGTATAATTATGATTGATCGAAACTCTTATGTGTGTGTGTGTGTGTGTGTGTGTTTGCCGGATGGATTTTGATTATCGCGAATTATACACTAGCGAGCGTCAGCTGTTGTATATGTTATGTGTATAGTCGCGTCACTTGGCTCCGATTGGCGAGTCTGCGACGACTTGCGAGAGAAGAGAAGACGAGCTGTTGGTCGACTCTTTAAATTCGTAATTATGTACTTGACTTTATCCGACAACCAAATTATCATATTGAGAGATGGGAATGAAGCGCGCAAGTAGAAAAGTTTGCGAGTCTTGTGCAGCACTGATTTCTCCTCCTCGTCGTCGTTCTCGTCGCTATTATCGTGCGTCTCTCCGATACGGATTATCTGGCGAATTTTTTTTTCTCCTAAATTTTCCATCAGAGTCCGTTCAATATGCAAACGAGGTAAAAATAGTTCCGTATAAAAGAAAATCCGAGCAACTGACGTAAAGCTCTATTATACAATTTATTTTGACATTAAAATCTTCATTCGTGTTTATATTGTATAGAAGGCGCTTGCGCAAGTTTTTATACGTCGCTAAACGAAACCATTAATTTTTTTAATTAACCGCTAATGTAATAATGACTGATGTTCTCGCGCGTACGCGCAAGGAAAAACAGTAACGTCGTCCTACACAACACGGCAGCTTATCGCATACATGTGTTATTACACACGACACGGCGAAACAATTGCCGCGCGTGAAAGATATAAGCTCTAAATTGAAAAAGCGGAAAGAGAGAAGGAAGGAAGTCGCGAAAATATGCTTGTTTTCAATTTTTCTCGTATATATAATATATACGTTTTCAGCACGACGTTAAAACTTGCAATTGCGTCAATAATGCAAAACGGGTTTTCGAAACTAATTAAGATGCCGGAACTCGTAAAAGCCTTATGCTTTATCACTATACAAAACGTGAGCTCGCATAGATGAAATCATATTTTCACTTTGTTTTTTCTATTTCTCTTCTCTCCCGGCCGCTTAAGTCTGTCTAATCCTCGTATCAGAAACAATAAAAACTGACGCAACTGAGAGAGATGAGGAGCCTCTCGGTTATAAGCTTCGGTCAGCCGCCTGAGTAAGTAAGTAAGTATATAGCTCTCATTGCGCATTAGGAGAAATGCAGGCCGCGCTTATGTGCGTGCCAGGTCGAGATGCTCCTGCTTTACTGCGGTATCAGCTGGTTTCTCTTTCTCTACTCTTGTAACAAATATATAAGAGAGGCGTAATGATACTCGCTCTGCAGCGTTACGTGCCACCGCCGCCGGCGAGCGGCTACCTTTTGTGGTAGTTAAGTAATAATTTCTACGACAGATAACGATTTCCATTGTAGAGTCTACTATTCTCCGAGCGAGTGCGTCCGAGTTTTTCTCTCGAAATTTGCCCAGTCATGCGCAATCGGCAACGCGAGTCCGGCCTCGTATATTATGATAATGAACGAAAATGTATTATATGATAAAGGGGCCGATGTGTATGTGTATGTTCACTTCCAAATTTAGAGAGAGAATATTGCAAAAGAATGCAAACAGATCTGTCGTGTTTGCTTTTGGAGACGGGGATGATAAAACATGCGGCATCTGTGTGTTTATTAAATAATCTGATAAAAGACCTCGCAGCGATTCGAAAAATCGTACGACTTTTTCGTCGCGCGATGATAGCGTGCATTTTTCGCTTTGGAAAACCAAAGATAAGCGGCGGACTTTTTGTCGCGCGGTTCGTGAGCGCGATATGAACCGGTAATTATATGTGTTTCCGTGAAAAGATAATCGGGAAAGTTCATGCTCGAAATATATAGCGCGCACTGACTCAAAAAAAATCTCTCTTCCATCGAGACAATATTTACCTTCGAGTTTCAAACAAAATCGCAATAGTCCTACATCGACAAAGCCGGCTTGATTTTTGGACGTTATAAAGTATATATAAACAGAATTCGCACGAAACACTATAAGCCTGAGAGATAGAGCTCGTCGCCGATCCTTCGACCTCCGGCACGTGCTGGGTCTGAAATCGATGCAAAACAACGCGAGCCAATTTTGCCTTCTATAAGACTCAATAACGAGAACGACCTCGGCTCTGTGTGTGTGTTGTGTATAGAGGCGCCGCGAATGTAATCCGAGCCGCGTCTGTTGCTAACGTGTAGTTGTAGGTGATCATGTTAGCGGCTATAAATTTGATTTTTGTGGGAATTGAATTAAATTTGGTTGGAGAAATAAAAAAAAAAAAAGAAGAAATGAATCCGATTGGCAAATCGAAGGATTTTCTCAGCGGTGTGTATGCTGTAGGTTACGCGAACGCGCTATTGTATTGAAATCGATGTTTACTCTAACAGCTATTAAATTTTCCGAGCTTCGCGGTGAAGAAATAAATACATTTTTTCTTTCATAACCGGTTTTTCCAAAGTCACTTATAGCTTGAAGCGGCATTTGAGAAATACTTTTTGCTCTTGAAACTCGTTCCGCAACGTGTATAATACTCGAATCCGCGAGTTCATCAAACCGTCAGCTCTCAATTTTCGCTCTCAACTGCAGCCGCGGAGATTATACATAAAAAGAGCGCCTCCTTCAGTATCTGTATATAATCCCGCAGTCGCATCGCATAATCCTCAGGTAGCAACCATATACACACACTCACACAGATACGCGAGACGAGATACCGAGAATTGCTGCCTCGAGGAAGAAGGAAGGGAGAAAGACGCGCGAGAGCTCTCGGCGAAATCGGAAGAGAAAAGACGAGTCTCGCTCTCTACGCCAGGTATATAATGGCCTCGACTCCCCTTCGCTCTCTTGCCTTCCTATACTCCTCTCTCGATCCTATATAACTACTGGTTGCTAGGATGCGTATATACGTTAACTGGGTTTTCTTCAACAGCCCTTGCGCGACCCTGTGTATAATAAATAAAGCTACATTTCGCTCTATGTATAATATATGATATGCCGTGTGTTTTTGAATTTCGCGCGTCTTTGCTCTCTTTAAGTATACCTATATAGGTATTGACTGTTCGAGACAACAACGAGTTAAACCAGTAGCATTCCAGCGTCACGACGTCTAGGAAGCGACAGTAAAGTACTTATCTCTAGGAATCCGCGTCGACCGAAAGGGAAACATACGTCGCAGTAGTAGTATGCGGTATATATAGAGGCAACAACGCAGCACACACACATCAGAGAGCAAGCTAAAGAGTATACCGGCCGGATATGGCGGTAATCGCGGCTGCAGCAGCGTGCGCGCACTCTTCGCGTAGCACGTTCTAGAACGACACGGCGACGCTACTACTCTGCTGCTCCGGGTCTGCGCTTGCGCGTAGTAAACTCGACCCGGGAACATGTGCGCGCTACCGTTTTACCCTTTGTTATATATATACATATATATATATACACGAGGGTGCAGCTAGCCATGTACGGGATGAATGCCTATGACGGATAGGGAGGACGTAATCGGTGGGACTTTACGTATCATAGACGCTGTATACGAAATAGCTGCGGATAGTAGTAGTAGGTGGATCGACAAGGTGAGCCTTCTTGCGAAACTGGACATGTTGTGAATTTCTTTTTGTTTAATCGAGCAGCGCATGCGATGGGGGTAACAGAGTAATTTATGCGCGCGCGCCCTCTCAATGCAGCGTGTAAATAGGTCTATATAACGACAGTTTGCTCGCCGGCAATTTTTATATAGGTATGTATGTACATATCTCTCACATCGTCAACATGTCATATTTGCGTAGATTAAAAATACTCGGTGTATTTCTCTGGCTCCGGAATGTTTACCTCACAAAATGCAAGCGCGGATAATTGAGTAGTCATCGCGAAATAAAGTACTCCCGAAGCGCGCGTGTATACACATGCAGAAAAGAGAACGAGATAGAAACTCTAGAACTCGAGTGGAGGGAAGCTTAGGGGGTTACGTAAGTCGGAAAAAATCGAAGAAAATATTCTCTACTGCTATCCGGAAGTGCACTTTATTTATTGCGCCTAATGGCGAGAGACGCGCTCTAATCTCGGACACTTTCAATTTTCAGAATTCGCATCCGCGACTCGGAATACCTCTCCTATTATATCACGATAAACCGTAAAAATATACATCGAGAGAGAGAGAGAGAGAGAGAGAGAGAGAGAAATAAATATTTCTTTTACGATGCATCGAGAATTATCATCGAAAGCGAGCTAGATCGAGTTATCTAATGAAATTCCGCGGCCTCGTCGTCTCGTAACGCCGGGCAATAAAACGAACTGTTCCGCTCTATTTTTACGCTGCTATAGACTATCATCACTCCGCTCTCTAATACAGCCGTCTCCTCCTCCCGAAAAGAAAAATAAATATATATTCGCGCACATACATCACAGCCGGCAGCAGCAGCAGCAGCAGCAGCCGGTTATACGCGATGCAGTTCTCTCTCTCTCTCTCTCTCTCTTTCTACCTGCGCGGCGCTACCCCGTTCGTCCACCCCCGCCCGCAACGGCCAACGAACTTTCCAGAAACCTCGCGAAACGCGCGCATATACATACACACGTCGCGCTCTCGAATATGCATATATACGTATATACATGTACAACGAACGAGATAATCATGCAATATTACAGATGTAACTCACGTTTTTCTCTGAGAGGGCTCTCTCGATCGGGACTGCTGCTGCTTCTTCTTCTTCGTGATGATGGCTGATGGCTGGCACTCGTCGGTCGAATAGGTGGAGCAGCGCTGATGCGGTGTGTGTATTAGACTGCAGAGATGCACTGACGAGAGAGGCGTGTAATAGCGATATAATCCAAAGGAAAAATTCAAACGAAAGAAAAGCTAGTTCTATCGGAGAGCGAGGCTCTCTCACTCTCTTGTATATATGTGTGTGAAAACTGTAGAGTCGGTCGTAGTTTACAACTCGTCGAAGGCCTTCGAGGCTGATAAACAACAAGGGAGGCTGACTCCCTCTTTTCACCCTCGATAAATGCGCGGAACGGCCGAAAAGACTCTCTTTCCAGCGACCTTCTTCCGCTCTCTTTCTGCCTGTGTTCTCTTTCTCCCTTGTGCGCGTTCTCTCTCTCTGTATTACGACACCACGGCACAAGTATATGTATATACTATCGTCGGATACGCGTAGCACACGTGCCCGAGTTTTGTGGATGAGAAAATTTGTCTTCTGTTAAAAACGAGCAAGTATAAGCGAGCTGCACTCGGGAGTCCTCTTAGGCTGGGCTCTGAACAACTCGTCTCACACAGCGGCCCGCATCGATCGTCCTGCTGCTGCTACTGCTGCTGCTGCTATACTCTGGATGCTCCCGTGTGAGGAGGATAGTTGAACCTTTTGCTGCTGCACAACGAGTAGACGTATATATAACAGACACGAAGAGAAGAAGCCGCCTTCGTCGTCAAGTAGAGTATGTATATACACAGTATTACGTTTGCTTGCGTGTGTACGTGTATGTGTGTGTGTTATATATAGAGTACGTGTTTAGGTATATATAATAATAGTAGTGCACACTGCCGTCGCGGCGAAGTTGAACTCGCTGGACTCGCAGACTCGCACCCACTGACAGCAGTCGCCGAGTGGCCCGCGAGACTCTCTGCTCTGCGCCCGGCTCGCTCTGTCTCTCTCTCTCTCTCTCCCCGCTGCGCGCGCGGAAGCCGGGGGAGACTCACACAGTTATGCGCTGTATACCTATACCCGGCCAACAACGTTGTGTATATAGAGACGAAGCTGCCCCACTACCTCCTGCCTACTACTACTACTACTTGTGTGCGACGTTCTCTGTACGTATATACCTTCGAGAGCGAGAGGAAAAGACTTTGCTGCCGTCTCTGTCTTGCGCGCGCTGACCTACGTCACATCGGCTGCTGCTGCTGCTGCTGGTTCCCCCACTACTATATACAACTTGCGTTCTCTTTCTTCGTCGCTTCTGTCGCGCTCTCTCGCTCTATAATGTGCCTCTGTGGCTTGTATATTCGCACTTGCGGTTCGGCGTTAAAGGTTGATTCTACACTAGCCCTTTTTGCTTATTCGGCGGTGTGTCGTGTATAGCTTTCGCGTGTAATGGATGTGGGTTGGTGGTAATTCGAATGGGATTTGGGATATTTTTTCGAAAGAGAGTATAATTGGGGGGAAAGCGAAGCTTGAACGAAGTGAAGGAGATACAGGTCGAGTTTGGTAAGGCGACTCTATTCTCGGATTAGGTGTTTCTATCAAGGGAAAGGGTAGAGGCGTTAATCAGGGTTTTATGCCTGCAGGAAAGTGGTACTCAAAGTTCTTTGATATTTTTCTAAGCTATTTGATCGAAGCCTCTGGGAAGGACTTTCTTTGCATAGTTAAGGAACACTCACATTATAGAAGCTTCCATAAAGCTGAGATGGATTTTCCCATCATGCTCCTTTTATTTTCGACTTATACTTAGAATTTTTGCATTAAAATTTCAGAGAAATCGCTGAGTTACTTACTATAACAGCTAGTCCACTGACCCATAATCAGTTTAAGAGAGAAAAATAAGTATCGTCGTCGTCGTCGTTATCATCAAAGGATGATAAGCTGATTCGCGAAGAGCTTATCTCTTGCGATGAAATTTTCAAGTTCAAAAACTAAAACTAATCCTCATACAACGAAAAAGAAATAGAATATCGAATTAAATTATACCTAGTAGACAGATGACGAGTTGTGTATAAGCCTCACTTCTTCAAAAAAGCTTCCAAAGGGATTGCGCTCCAATTATTCTAACCGCTAAACTACCGCTGATGATCCCACAATTTTCAAAGAAATCCTGTAAAACTCCCAATTATTGCGTCTCCACAATAAACCAAGTCCTTAAAACCCGTCTTCTCAAAACCAACTCAATTCAGTCATCGTGAAACTCCAACCAAAGCAACAAACAGCACACATACACACACACAGACTCGTCTCAAAGCAACGACCGCAAGAAGTCAAAGCACCCTCTGCAACCAGACCTCGCGCACATAGGCATCGTAAAAGCAGCATAAATCTAAGCCTGCAGTGTCGGTAGTAGTAGCAGCAGCAGCAGCATCTCTGTTGCTCGTCAACTCTTCCCTTCTCCCTCTTCTCTCATCTCTTTCGCGCTAATCTTTCCCTCCTTTTCGATTCGATTTTTTTTCGCCTATAGCCGGTCTTATCCGGAACCTCGCGTGCGTCCTGTTGCCGTGCGGATTTTCTCTCTCTCTCTCTTTCTTCCACGATGTGAAGTGTATGGCTATACGCACAAGTGCTTGCACGAACTGTCCGCGTGAGTTTACTTATGGGGAGTGTGCGTGGGCGGTGGTCTTTCTACAGGATTGGCTTCGTCGTGTGTGTGTCTATTATATTTTTTTTTCGCATCGATTATCCAGAGGTGCCCTGAGAAAAATGGAAATAACTCGAGTATAGGTATATACACAGATGAGGTATATACATACATACATCAGGTAAAAGACACAGGAACGCGTGCAATTGATTATTTACACAGCGATTTGCTGGAAAATAAAGCCGACAGTTTGACTCGGCAACAAGTAAACATAAATGCGTCAATAAAAGATTGTAGGAGAGTAGTCGCTGCTTTTATTGCAGCGAGTGTAACGCAGCCATTCCCCCGCGAGCCGGCAATTTCAATTATAAATTTTTTTTTTTACCGCTCGAACGCGTAGTAGTAGTAGTAGTAGGCAAATGCCTGCTGGATCTATTTTCTGCGGCACAATTTTGACGAGTTTTTCTCTGGCGGCCGCATGGAACTCTAGCCCCGAGGATTTTCAGCTATACACCATGCTTGTGAAACGCGCTTTATCGCCACCGCCCCGCGTGCGCGGTGCGTGCGCGATTTATACTGTATAGTTGCGGAAAAAGTTGTCGATCCTGTTTCTCACGATTTTTTCAACGAGCTCGAAAAGCGCTTATTTTATAATTACATAGATCAATGCTGCTGCTGCTTTTCAAATCTCGCGCGCGCCGCTGTATATCCACTTCTAATATACGCGCATACGAATTTTTTACTTATAAGCGCCGAGAGCAGCCCGTAATTCAAAAGTGCCTCGCTTTTAATTCCAAACTGCCAGCATCAACAGCAGCAGTTATCTTATACAGTGTAAGAAAAACATTTCTTCAGCTGTTATATATAAATTTTGTAGGTAAATTGAAATCGGTGAAAAAATTCGAATATAAATGTGGGTCAATCGTATGTCGGCTGTAATTCAATTTTATATATTATTCCAACTGTGTGTGAAGTTTAAATTGAACCGCCTTTTTCTCAACACACACACACACCTAGAAATAAATGCAAACGAGCCATTTGCTCGATTAACTAAAGCCTCCATTATAATCCTGCAGAAGAATTACGTGCTCGATACTTGTCGCAGGTATATATACATTATACAGATCTGTCGTCGGTGTAGGTGTGCGTTACACTTGGCTGCGAGCGTACACCACAGAGAGAAAGTAGGCGTTCATGGACCAGCTCGATAAGCCGACGTTGCGCCGCCTGATAACGTGATACCCCGATGACGAAATTCACGCAATAATCCTTATACAACTCTAGCAGCCGGTCAAACTCGAATTTTCAAAGCTGCTCTCCTTTTTTTTCTAGACCTCCTCCCGCGGCGCGAGCGCACTAATTGGAACGTAAGGTCACTACTCCGCGCGCGGCTACACACATATACGAGAGGAGAATTCTTTATACGCGAGTATGTCGAAAAGCTCAGCTGCTTTTTTTCTCGCTCTCGCTCGAGACGGTGTGTATTATAGATCGAAGCTCTCCTGGGCTATTGTGTATTGTATATACAGCTATTGTCCAGGGAGCCTGACGTCACTGCGTGCATTTTTCGCGCGCCTATAACTTTCTAAAGTTTACGAGTCGCATAGCCGGCGGGAGGAGAGGGATAAAAGTTTATTGAAAGCTAGTAGTAAAATTGGCCGTATCTAAAAATACAATCCGCGCGAGGAATGTTCTTTCAATGTGTGACGACGATGACGGGCTGAGATTGAATGAAACTGTACGCGCAGGTTTTATGGAGAGAGAAAATAATACAGCGATTCCAAAGCCGTTCCACACTGTAATTTCCCGTATTTTCATATGGGAGATATGTATTTTTGCTCATTTCCCAATTGCTGTCTAATGTGTGTTTTTCATTTTATAATATACATTTTATTACCGGCGAAATTTGTCCGCGGGTTTCTCGTGTATTTTTAGCGATGTGGAACCTTATCGACGCGATATTTCCGACGATTAGATACGAACATTCGGTTGAGGAAATTATTTAATCACACTCACTAATAAGCACCGATATGTATACGTAAAATTTCAAAGCCTCCCGCAATAGATCGCGAAAATTCGCCAAGCCGCGCTGAGGCGGTATTTCGGTCTGCCTGTATTTTGCGGCGCAAGCCTCCTCTGCTTTCATACTTTCCTGCTACCTCCTGATATATAAATATATATATATAAAATATATATATAAATATACATATATATAT
>UCOJ01001999.1:0-17111 GCA_900474305.1 Cecidostiba fungosa
TGTATAATGCGTGTGATTGTAGGGGGGTAAGATTTGTTAATAAATTTCAGTGGCCCTGAAGAGGAGGGATTAAGCCCTCGAAACGTCGGCCAAAATTTAAAAAATACTACTCGTGGAGATTATCTTCTGACCCACAAATTAATTACAAACGAGTATCAAATTCCAAAACTAATTAAAGAAAATTAAATTTTTTATATAGGTGCTATATTTATTTTTCAGGAAAATAGATTAATTATTTTAATATTAATAGATACAAAAAATTTTATTTTCAAAAATCCTTTACTTTTTGTACATTTTCACTATATTTAGCGCAAAGATTTTCAAATATTGAAAATAGCGCATAAATAATCAACAAGACAACTATGTCTTTATGGTCGTACAAAATTTAATTTTTGATACATATATTAATAATTGTTTACAGATTATTATGGCAAATAATGTAGTATACTAGTACTGATAAACAAATAGAAAAAAACTTAATTGTACACACATTGCTGCATAATATAACAAAAAATTGATTATTGTAAAAATTACATATTATATGCTAGCAATAACTTGCTTAAAATCTTTATACATTAATACATCACATCTTCTAGAAATTATTTGCATGAATTAATCGAAATACCTATTATCAGTTCTTTAGTTGTCTAATTAATGATTATTCGTTAAGGATTTTGTCTACTTAACAATTAAACTTACAAAAAATATGATGACAAAATTCTTGACTCTACACAATAGATTAGCAAGTAAAAGAACTGATGATATTGGCATTAACTAATAATTAATCAATATTCACAATTGTAAGAAAATTTCAAATTAGATTTAGATAAGATTTTAAGCATATTACAAAGTTTTTCTTCCTTCCCAACATAATTTAGTAGTTATAGTCGTTATTTATAAATGGAAATTTGTGATTCAGGAATATTCATAAATGCACGATTGAAAACTTTCCATTCTGGACATATGTGACACTTTAATTACATTTGTCATTCATTTTTCTTACTAGCCTTTTTTTAATATTTTTCTTTTTTTTCAATTCATAGTCTGTCAAAATTTGAATCACTAACACTCACTCTTAACTACTAACAAACAAGCAAACAACATACAGATTTCAAATTAAAACCACAGTTATTTCACAGATTCATTGACTGCAGTGGATGGCAATGCTAGAACAATAGTATGTTGACCCCCTCCTGAGACTCGAAGAACCTTTACATCTTTTAACTGCTTTGACTCTATTATTGCGGGTACATCAACATCTTCTTCCTCACCTGTACCAAGTTGACCACTGGTACCCATGCCCCAAGAATACAGTTTTCCTGAAAATAACGTATTGAATAAAAAATAACAATTACATTTTTAAATTTTGAAAAGATTTCTTTTTATTATTAAGAAGTATTTTGTTTATTTACCAGATTCAGTCACAGCAAAAGATTGAGCACTACCAGCAGCAACATCCACGCATTTCATTTGTTCAAGAGTAGATACAGAAGTAAGTTCTGTAGCGTCAGATTCCACAGGACCAAGACCTAAACGGCCATATTCTTTACGGCCTAAAACAAAAACTTTGCCTTCGTCATCTAAAGCAATAGTGTGATGCTGTCCAGAACTAATTTGAGTCCAATTTTTATTGCTCAACGACTTAGAAACTTTTGGATGGTATTGTTTGTCAGTTCCCTTAAGACCTGTAAAAAAGTAGATAATCATTAGTTTTATTTTATATTTCATAAACGTATAATACAAATATATAAAACATACCTATTTGACTGTAGTTATTTAAACCAAAGACATATATGTCACCACTATGAGAATCCTTTATAAATGTGGCATAAGTACCAGCCCAAATATTTTCAACTTCTACATGTTTACCTAATTTAAAATAAACCTGGCCCGGTGTAAGTAGCTGAGTAACTCCTTGACGACTATGCCTATCAGTCTTTCTTTCTGGTAAACGACCAAGTTGGCCTTGTTCACCACAACCACAAGTATAAATTTGTTTAGCGGTATCTAATAATACTAAGTGATCAGCTCCTGATGCTATTTTTATAAATTTCTTTTGTAGTTGGATTTCAACGGGGAAACGTTCATTGTCTTTTGTCAATAATCCCATAGTCCCATGAGAATCCTGAAAATTCAACAAATTAAAACTGTGCTTAATATCAAAGTAGAATTCAATCAATTCAATTCAATTAATCAAAGTAACACTTACCCTAAAGGATCCCCAAATAAATACTCGACCATCTTTCAAAAGGGCAGCACTATGTGAATCTCCAGCTGTAACTTGAATGGCAGGAGCAGGCAGTTCAACAAAACCTGGGACAGTTTCTGAGCCTTCCTCGCTTGTATTCCTACCGAGGGCTCCTTCGTCATTACATCCAAAAGTCATGACTTTTCCTTCTTTAGTCAAACAGACATTGTGCATACCACCAGCTGCTATAGCAACAATATTTGTGTGGTCAGGAATCACAGCAAAACGAGTTTTTTCAAGCACATCTTCTCCTAGACCAAGTTGACCAACATCGGCTTGGCCACATGTAAGAACAATGCCGCCTGTAGTGATTTCACGCAGTATGAGCCTGGCTTTAGGGTCTGAAATAAAAAGATTGAATATAAAATTATGTATCATACTAATATTCTGTTTTCTCATTTAATTAAATATGCATTATGTGAGAATAACTTTCTGAACTGTCTCTCAAAATGTAGAAAGATTATTAAAAAATGTTGAAAATGTACAATATATCTATACGAGTCAGAATTGAAGTTAAAAGTAGACATTTTGGAATCAGATGACATGTAGTTGTGCAATTCTGGAAAGCATGCCAAACGTCACAGACTGCTCCAAAATTAATAATTCTTTAACAATTACCATGGTTTTCTTGGTCTTTTTCCAGTTTACTCTTAACCTTGATACTCCTAGAACGCTTCACGGGTTTCGTGCCCTCTTGGGAGTCTTGCGCAGCTGGTGCTGGCCGTTTTGTCGTTTTCTTTGGCGGCACTGAAAGAGGTTAAGTTTTATTAAATAATCCGAATCGCAAAAAGTACACTTGCTAAATCAAAGATTTACGATTAATAACAACAACTAGTAGTTTACTTACTTTCTTTAAGTCACCAAAAAATTGTACTAGAATGAGAAATCACTTTCCGAGCTGTTTACCGTCAAAAAGCCGCCAAAAAGTAACGGTTCTGAATCCCAAAAACGCATGAGAAATGCCGCGCCAAGACGGAGTCGCATATATACATATGTAGGTATATACAAATCTACATAGATGCGCGTCCTCGTAGGTGTGTTTGTGTTCACCGGAAGTTGAGAATGTGCATCAAATCGACTTTAGATTTTGGCTTGATTTTATCATCGTTCGATATATAGTAAATATCGAAACTTGTAGCTATATATATCGCGTCGTTGCGATGCAAAAATAAACAAATGGTTGGTGTTCTGACAATAATAATTAAGAAAATTCTGCAACAGTTGGGTATATAGCTATACTTATATTGTAGTAAGTTTTTTTAATAAATTTAATAAGAGGTTAAATAATAAAATTCCTTTTTTATAAATAAATAAATTTATAAATAAATATACTTAGGTTTTCGATAATTATTATAATTTTTTTTTATTATTATTCATAATCAATTACTTGGATTATTCAATTTATTTTTATGTTAAAAATATAATCATTGTAATTTATTATTTTGCATTTTAATTGTATATACATGCAATTATTTTGAATTTTTAGACCATAATAATTGTTTTATTACAGATAAATATTTTTAACAAAAAATCGTATTTAAAATAATCTATGAAGCGTGGTATTTACAACATGGTTCACAAGAAATGTAGGAACAGCATCTATCCTTTGTCAAATGTACAAAGATTTCCAGTTCCAGATGACAAAGTTTCTTGGGATGTAAATTTTCCACAATATTCTCCAGTTATGTACACATCAAAAGTTTTACAAGGAAAACCTTGGTCAGATCCTGACATTGGAGATTCATCCTTTATGCCTAAATGGAATGAGCTTGATAATGGCGGTAGTGCAACATTTTGTATTTCTTTAATAGTTTATTTACAGGAAATAATACATATTGAATAATTGATCTTGCAGGAAAAATAAATCGAGTAAGCTATGTTTCTCATTACTCTGTAGATAATGATAATTCACCTTTAAATCCTTGTGGTCGTACTGGAATAAAAGGTAGAGGTGTATTAGGTAGATGGGGACCAAATCATGCTGCAGATCCGATAGTTACAAAGTGGAAAAGAAGAAAGGATAATTCAATAGAAATTGAACCAGCTACAAGCAAACCAATACTTCAATTTGTTGGCATTCAGAGGAGGGATAGCGGAGAGTGGGCAATACCAGGTGGAATGGTAGATCCTGGTGAAAAAGTAACAACTACTTTACGGAGAGAGTTTATGGAGGAAGCAATGAACTGTCTTGAAAAGAATCCAGATGAGTTAAAAAATGCTGAGAAGTTGATTACTGAGTTTTTTAATGAGGGTGAAGAAGTCTATAAAGGATATGTTGATGATCCAAGAAACACTGATAATGCTTGGATGGAGACAGTTGCGTATAATTTTCATGATGAGTCTGGAGAGATTGTTGGAAATATGAATCTGCAAGCTGGTGATGATGCAAAAAACGTTAGGTGGATAGATGTTAGTAATGCTCTGGTACTTTATGCTAGTCACAAAGATCTTGTTTCAAAAGTGGCGGAAAAGCATAAATCACATTGGTAAATCATAGATATAATAATTTATAAAATAATGTTATAAGTTGATAAAAATAAAACAAAGTGTTTTGTTGAATCACATTCAATTTTTCTTTTATTTCATTAGGTAAAAGTACAGTTAAAAGTACTAATTTTGAATAATAGTTCATAAATTCAGTTTTTGTCTCTTGAACAATCATCAAGCGCAATATTTACAGCTTTCTAAGCAGTGAAATAATCACAGATAACAGTCCATTTGAAGAACTTGTTGGGAGTTAAAAAAATACTTTAATGAATTACAGAAAAATGATCATACATCAAATTTGTCATAGACGTTTTGATTCTATGTACATAATATACCGTTTTCGTTTTGTATTCTAAAACTATTTACACAATCAATTGCATATAGCTATGTACAACATATCATGCCAAAAAATCTGTTTAACAAAGACTTTCTAGCCTTTTATAAAAATGAGTTAAGTCATAAAAATGAAATGAATGATACTTAAAATTATAAGTAAATTTACAAAGAGGTATTTGGGTTTTTTTTAAGGACCACTTTCTCCCACAGAGAGAAGAGGTATGGCACTTCGTTCATGAACATTGAGCATTTCTAAAAACATATCTGTAGGGCTTTTTATGTCTATATTTTTGTCATACGAATTTATGAATTGATCTGACTGTAATGTATCAGTATTTAAGTCTGAGGTCAAAATATTGTTATAATTCATTAGTTTTGTAATAATATTACTATCTACACTACTGTTCATAGTTTTTGCTTCTAAATTATATTTAGACTTATGTTCCAAATTCGGACGTTTCTTAAAAGATCTTTCTAATTGTAATGCTTTTAGAGCCTGAACTTGTCCTTTCTTTGCTGCTTCTGTAAACAACTGCCTAGCAGTGTCCAGGTTTGTCTGAAGACCACCTTTTCCTTGAGCATGATAAATACCCAAGTTGTACATGGCATCAGCATGGCCTTTATCAGCAGCTCTTTTATAATATTTCACAGCCTGAAAATATTTAAAAATTTTAATTCAAAGACAGATGAGCAAAATTTTGTAGATATTGTCTAATAATTGAGCAAAACTCGTTTTGTATAAATTTTTATATTAACCTTTGCATAGTTCATGGAAGTTCCCAAACCTAATTCATAGCACAGAGCTAAGTTAAACATACTAGCTGTTGATGACAATTTAGCACCGTTAATAAAATGTTCAACAGCATCCTCATATCGTTCTTCTTCTAAAGCTTTTGATCCGTAATTTAATTCTAACTCTCCCAAAACTGTCTCATGAGTGTATGCAAATTCATTAACTGCTTCTTTGAGAGCCTAAAATAGAAGAAACATTAATTAATTTTCTATAAACTAGCTAGAGATGAATGGAAAGTTCCAGATAACAAATAAGAGATTTTTATTTCAAGGGCAGCTCATCGAAAGTGAAAGTATGTATGTACCTCTTGAGCAGTGATAGGTCCATATGGTTGTTCAACATTAATATCACTGTCGACTAAAACTTCACTGTTATCCTTGGGCTTGCTGGGTTTATTGCTTATTGGTAAAACATACTTTGGTACAGGCAGTAAATGACTAATTAGTCTGGAAGCTTGGATTTGTGGTTTGACAAATAGTCTGTTACGCCAGTTATCAAAGCTTTTGTTATCGATTTCAAATAACCTTCTTCTAATGCACAGAGACTGGCACACAACATAGCCAACTGCTAATACGCTAGACTGCAATGGAAAAATATGCTCGATAAACAATAATACATGTATATCATCAGGTATAACCAGAAGCTATTAGCCCATTGTGCAATACTGCATCATAGACCTTGGATTTTGGAAAATTGCGCTGTAACTAAAGTTTTATCAGAAAAACTTGTTTGCCTATCTTATCAATACTCACCCAGCCTACAGCATCAGTCCAGGTGTACTTGGCGTCGTAGTTGTTTTGATAGTCTTTGTCCTTGGCACCAGACTGTTTGGTATTTCCGCAGCAGCCATGATAAAAGGTCGAGAACTTGGGAGTCAGGAACTTCCCGTCAGAACATACGAGCTTTTTCTGCTCGGTGCTGTTGCTTCCGTTACCATCCTGAGAGGTCTGTGAGTAGACGTTAGTACGGCAGGCTCGACGCTCCAGAGACTCGCGGATGCCTCGGGTCACGAACTTCCACATTCTAATGTGGCTCTCGGGGAGAGTAAACTAATAAGGGGATGACAATGAGTTGTGAATGGTGAAGGAGTCTTCGTTAATGTTGTCGTTTCGGGTTTGTTTGTTTCTGTTTTACCTAAACCTAAAATGTTACTATATTATCTAACCTCAGGCGCCAGCCGAGTGCGCCTAACACTTTCGAGAACAAAAACAACTACGAACTACGACACACACTCACACATACGCGACACGCGTTCTCGCGAGTCGCGACTCGCGACGACTTGCTTGAGCTGCGCGGTGACGAAAATTAGCGTGCGTGCGCATGCGAATTATGGTTTAGTGCGCAAGACGAATTTTTGGCGTCCAATTTTGAATTCTTTTGGATTTTTTAAATGATTAAATCATTCTGGTGTCTTACATTTAGAATAAACTACGTTTAAATCTTGCAAAATACCTTTATTTAATTACCTACAACTTATATATAATTTTTCGAGGCTAATAAAACTACTAGAGAATTCAACAGTGCTATCTAAATTCTCAACGGCGCTACTCAATTGTGAAGCAAAATATTTTTAGTATTTAATTTTTTAACTCTGCGCCGAAAGTTATATACTTGAAAGTCTATTCAATTTGTGCATAGCCGGCTGCACGTCAGCATGAAGCTTAGGTAAATACACTGCATTGCGAGAGTCCAAAATATACCACAAGTGTGCTCAAGTTATTCAGGTAAGCAAAGTACTCTTGACCTGGGCTAGCAATAATTACATTTTGAATGGAGGAAAGTAACATTTTCGCAAGATTTGTGATAAAAATTTAATTTTTCAAATTATTTTCAAAACAAGTTTTATGGTGTCAGAAAAAAAATGTCGTGATAATCATTCTATTCGTTCTCGAATAGTTATAGCGTATACGTAAATAAAATAAAATTTTATAATAGTTTACCAAAAAATTTTTAATTCTAGAAATAAATAAACTCTAACAGGAACAAATTTAAAAAATGGGTATAAGAAATTATAATCTACTAATAGAGTACTACTACAGAACGCATGCGAATTTATATTTCTGTTCTTTTATCGAATGTTATTTTAGTATTAAGTCTCAGTTTGTAAATTTTAGTTGATTATTATTCATGTGCACTCAAAACCATTTTACAATTTCGCCAGAAAAATAAAATTTTCATTAAAAGTATTTCTTTCAACATTACGCACGACAGAATTTAATCAGCAAATTGTTTAAAATAAAACAAAAATAAAAAACAAATGTATATGCATAGTACCAAAGTTCAATAAATCATAAAACCGAAGAGCGAATACACGATTTTATATACGAAACGAGTTTTCTTAAAAATAAAATGTTGCCTGGACTTTTGAGTTATTTCGAAGCATTCAACTGTAAATTTATTTCTCCGGACCGGATTCGAAAACACAATATTGGAAAAAGATATAAGAGAAGGAAATAAAGAATAAACGAAATACGCATTGATTTCGTAAGGATCGATTTTTATTTACAAGAGTAAAATATTATGTACAAGATGGCGTCGAAGAGTGTCGCTTTTGGAAAGGTTCAGGGGTACACAATTTCTCGAAGTTTTCTTAGCCACTGACAATTAAACACAAAAAATCAAGAACCATCGAAAAATCATTACTTCCTTATATAACGTCGCCATGAGAAAAACTCACTCTCATTCTTTTTCGTCCCTCTCACTCATGTAATATATAAGTATGTCACACACTTTCAATTCTCGCACAATAATAATAATCACTATCATCATCACGGGCATGTACTCTCTCCCATTCGCTCTCGACTCGCGCTCAAAATCTCTACGTTTTTGTTTTCGTTTGCATAAACATTGTGAGTGTGTTTCGCGTGTAGACGTGTCCTCTCATTGTTTCTCGTTCAACATTATATTTATATAGTGTATATATCTTTGTCGTACGTATATATATCATCATTCGCGTGTATACGTGCGTGCACGTTTGCTTATAATTCTCTCTTGCGCGTGTAAAGGTGAGCCTCCTTAATACATTTCTGTCACACTCTCTCATCTTGTATGTATATATACTTGAACTTAGCTTCCTCTCTCTCTATATATATAATATCTCGATGAATTAGTCTCTCTATCCCTCATTTCAACTCTTTTCCTCGTATAATTCACCGGCCGATGCGCTCTCTTTTTCTCACGTTCGTCAGAAGACCACTAGCACTTTATCTTCTCTGTTTTGCGATTCGAAAACTCTTCTACAAAGAAGTCTCTCTCTCTCTCTCACGTTCCCATACAGTTCCGATTCTCTTTTCAAGGGGAGAGAGAGCGAGAGAGAGAGAGAGTAGCACACCAACGGAAGATTTCACGAATTGCCGCATGACTGATCACAACCCGATCGAGTTCTATATACATATATATCTTAACGTCCTCCGTCTCTCTCTCTCTCTCTCTCTCTCTCTCTCTCTCTCTCGTACACTCTAATTCGGGCGTATATACCCGATCTTCTTCGGATTTCTTCGCGCGCTATGCATCGAGTCTCAAATGTTGGTGTGTGCTGGGTAGTTGACTCCCGGTCTCTCTCTCCTCATTCTTTCACTCTCATCCTCTCTTGTAAAAAAGGAGGCGGTATATGTATAGAGAAAGAGAGAGAGAGAGAAAGGGAAAGACTCAGCTGAAAGTCACGTTTTCGCCTCTCTCTCTCTCGGTCCTTTGTCGTTGCTTTTCGATTTAAAGCTCTTCCGAGCGTTTCTCGAGGAAATAGCGATTTTCCATCCCTCTCGGGCCGACTTTCTGCTCGCGCGCTTCTTCCTCTATTCTCTTTTTCGATGTCTCTCTCTCTCTCTCTCTCTCTCTCTCTCTCACACACTCGTGATGCGTTCTTTCTCGAGTGTGTATTCCCAAGAGGGCAGAGGCAAGCGAGACAGGCAAATTCTAGACGCGGAAGACTCTCTTTATCTCTTTCTCGATATTTACCCGTACTTAACAATGACTCCGAATCGATGGTGTGTGTGTACTTATACACTCGCAGAGGACGAAAGGAGAGACCGAGTCGAAGGATGAGTCTGTAATTTTTTATCTCGGGCTGTTTACATTTATGACGGTTCTTAAGCTTTGATTCGTTTCGCGTGCTCTCTCACTCTCTTTCACCGCTTTCGTTCTTTTCATTTTCCCTCGCTATTTTTCTTTCTCTCTCTCTTTCACGCTCACACACACACACACACACTCTCACACACATCACATCCGCAGCCTTTTTGCTCCGGTCGTCCCTCTTAATGAGATCGTCGCTGCCTCGCTGCTTATCTCGGGCGCTTTTTTTCGGGTCGCTCTTCTGCGCGAGCGTCACGTACCTATATATAGCATAAGTATTATACAGACACACACGCACGCACAAACGCGAGCTTGCACACAACACACGCATCTCTCTCTCTCGTTTCCTCTCGCTAATACACTGCTGCCGAGGCTAGAGAAGGAGAGGAGGTGTACTTTTTGCCTTGTTGATTCCTCCGTGTGTATGTGTGTGTGTCTGAGTGTGTGTATGTGTGTCTCTCTCCCTCTCGCTCAGTGTGTTATCGCGTTTAGATGTGTACTGTGGTGGTTGCTTTGTCACGAGGCGCTTGGTCCGCACATTATCTCAGCTTGCCAAGGAAGAAGGCGAGGGTCACAAGGATCGTCCGCGAGGTTGGCCAGCCTGCGGCTGTGTTCCCATGTTGCATCGCTGCCGGGTGCTCGCCTGAAACACAGAGAAGATGCGCTTGTACTTTTTTTTCTTTTGTTCTTATGTAATAGTGTGTCTGTGTCTGTGTGTGTGCTGGTGTCTTTCTTTTTGTCGGGAATGAGAAAATAACGAGTGAGCGAAATTAGCTCTACGGGATGATGTAACGAGCTAACAATGGATTATCATTGCGCGAACGCGTGTTTTGATTAATGTACTGGGGCTATTGCTTCTTTGTTTTGCTGCTATTTTTTTCCAGGCCGTATGGATGTGGACGAATGAACGTTATTACTGCTGATAATTGAGTAACCTGAGATGGATGTACGAAATGATATCTATTTGAAATTGATGGATGTATGTTATATAATGAGAGCGATATCGGATATTTTTGATACTCGATATAAGTTCAAAAGTACGTTCGTTATTCAAGTTGTTGGGAAAGTAGTACGAGTCGAGTTTGGTAAGACGCGCGCATTATATATTTTATATATGTATAAATACGTATACGTTGGCTGTAAATAAGGATCTAGCTTTCGGTTCACGTTACAAACTGGATTTACTGTACTTTTTCGTCGAGCAAAAGAAGAGCAGGACACACTGTATTATATACATCGTGTAACACATTTGATCCGTTAAAAGTGTATCTATATGATTCTTATAAGTTGGTATAACGCAGCTTCGCATAAGAAAAATCGTAAGTCACAGAGAGCGAGTTAAAAACAGAAAAATGTTTTAATAAAAATCAGTTTTCATGCGCGCTCCCATATGATTATGCAGAAAAGTTTTTCTCAGTCTGATTATTTCTACGGTTGAGGTCGGAGGGGCCGCAGCGGGCTTTTTAGCCCTATTAACTTTAACGGCCAATTTCTCAACTTTCCCGTAAACGACTGTGCTAGTTTCGTAAGTTCCTCTTTTAAGACAAAACTCGTATACATCGTGGCATCCGCCGTTAAAAAGTTCTGTACATTAAGATGCGCGGGGATAATATGAGCGTAAAAAAGAAATCAATGATATTCATTCGCAAAATATTTCGTTTTTCAAGTTAAATCATGCAATATACATCAATATTTTAAATGTAGTTATCATTATAAGCGACTGGGGCCATATAGTGTGCGTGCGTCGGCTATACTGCTTGGAGCACTTTTTCATCAAAAAAGCCTCGCGGATTATTAAGTATCAAGCAAATTTTAATTATGAAGCGTCGATGCGCAGTGAAGCACTGATGCGTAAACTTGTCTGTCGAATAATGAGCACAAGCTCGAATTTCGTGCTTAGCATCAGTCGAGGCAAATAAAATTGCAATCAACTCGTGATTTCCCGAGCTGCAAAAAAAGTTTATCACATCCAAGCTCTCTCTCTCTCTCTTTTTCTCTCTCTTGCAAAGGTAAATCCTCGGATCCAATCAAAGCTTCCTCTCTCTCTCCCAACAAAGCTCTCGCACTTTGTAGAATCTCTCTGGGAACGCGTCAGTAGCATCACAACCAGACAACCACCGAAATATATACTCGTCCGAAACGTTGCGCAGAGGTCCCTTTTAAGAGCGTCAACGCAGTGACACGCAGAACGGTAGGCAAAAATTTCATTCGAACTAACGCCGCCGGCCGCAACGTAACGATATATCCAAGCTGCAATTTTAGGCAGACTTAATACCTAATGTATACTGATCGCGCGAAAGCCCTTGAGCTACAACACGACGATTCGGACGAGTTACATGCTCGAACATCTCTGTGGCCTCGTGACTGTAAATGTATATATACATATATACATCACGTGCGGGCCATCAGAGAGTGGTACAATTAACTGGGCTCGCATTCCGCGGGCGAATCACGTCCGAATTATTCATTATCGTCCGGTGGCCCGAATTTCTTCCTTTTTTTTCTCTCTCTCTCTCTCCCACGAGCTTTCTCTCTTTTTCTATATCCACTGGCAGACCTCCAAAAGTCGAGCTGCACATAACGTGCACTGCTATACTGCTCTGCACATCTACTATATCCGCAGGAGGGAGAGTCCGTTCACCTCTGCGCAGTAGTGTAGCCATCATCATCTCAGACGGCCGTTTGCCTTCTGTTCTCGTGCGGAGCACACAAAAGACGCGCGCGTGCTTGATGGACACTGTGTTCTCGTGGCGCGACTATGAGATGGCTCTTGTTATTGTTATGATGTAATACTATCGAATGAGAAAAGCTACGCGTGGGTCGT
Source organism: Cecidostiba fungosa (assembly GCA_900474305.1). Classification (NCBI taxonomy): domain Eukaryota; kingdom Metazoa; phylum Arthropoda; class Insecta; order Hymenoptera; family Pteromalidae; genus Cecidostiba; species Cecidostiba fungosa. Next base: position 12,757 of record UCOJ01001999.1, read on the forward strand.
ATATTATATGCGTGTCTGACCAAACTCGACCCTGATCTACTGACAAAGAGAGTTCACAATATTTCCGGGTCGAACAGAGTCCTGGCTGAGAAGACAAAAAAAATGAGGCAAGTGTCTTAGAATTCAATTCAACAATAGGTCCTATATGTCTGTACGATGCATACTGTTATATCTCGATATAAACAGGACCTAACAGCTATGTATCTTGCTTTTTCTTGTAGCCACAGCAACAGCTTATCTCAGAACGCATATCGTACTAATATTCCCTCGAGCAAGAAATATAATAAGTAAATAACGAAGCATAATCACACGCTATCAGCAGAGCAGTCATCCAGGTAGAGAGGCGGGCGCACGGATGATTGGCAACCAATACCCAGAGAAAGCTGCTGCGCACTACTCACAGAGCGTAACATCCCTCGCAACGGCAGCTTCCATCTGGTGGTGGTGCTGCTGCTGCTGCTGTGCTGACTGGTCTGCTGCTGCTACTGTGCGCGGGCGCGCGCACAGTCTAATGACTAGAAGCGAGACTAATTGCATCTCACAGGCCAGCGAGCCTCTTCAGCCGGCCATGTAGTGCGTGGCGCGTGGACTGCAGCCGGTGCAGATTGCACGAGCGAGCTAGCCACTATACGGAAACCGAAAGCCGCGTCATCGTAACGAGCCACTGCTGCTGCTGCTGCTGCTACTTCGATTCAACGAGTAGCTATTCGTCTTGCTCTCTCTCTATATATATCTGGGACTGTCGTATTATAACGTGGAAGAGACAGCTAATCAGGAGAAAAAGAAAAACTCCTAAAATCTATATTAATTTCCATAATTAGTTCAGCAGCTATATACCCCCGAAAATTCTCACCTCGTTTTTCTTTCACCTACTTTCGCTCGCGTAAAGAGAGAGAGAGAGTAGCCTCCAGAATAATCGGACCTTTTTCCATGCGAGCTGCTGACGTGTCGCTCCAGGCCATCATACAGAGTCTCCGGCGCGTGAATCTCTCTTCCGACGGAGAAGGAAGAGCTACTAAGTATAGTAGAGGCTCATTAAACGTAAAGCCGGCACACACACACACGCGCGCGGATGGCCGCGTGCTGCGTTGACACCGTTCGCGACTCTTATATTCTTTTTTGTCTCTCGACTATATTACACTGTGTTTGCAGGGAACTTGTGCACGCGCTTCTTAAGTTAATCATCGTAGCTGGTAATTGCGCGTCGGCTACTCTCTTTCTCTCTCTCTCTCTCTCTAGTGTATGCTCGCGTGCGAGAGTATAACATGGAGCTAGTGTTCACGCGTGAGTAGAGCTTGTTTTGACGGCCGAGATGATTGCTCGCCGGAGATTGTTGCGCGAAAGTTTAATCGTAGTAGTGCTTGCGCTCGCAGCTACGCTGTATGTGTGTATTATTATTGTCGTTGGACTGTGTGCCTTTATTGCAAGTTAGTTAATTAACTGTAATGGAAGAGATTTGCGTACGGGTTTCGACGAGTGCGCAGCATTGTCGAAGATAACAACATCAAAGACTGATTGGATGTATCGATGAAATAATGTATATACGCGAGAGTGAAAGCTAAAGATTATCAATCCATTAATGTAATGAGGTCGAAATTTCGTTAATTACAAAGCTCTTCGGAAAATACGCAAATACTCGGTAAGAGTTAATAAAAAAAATAGTACCAATCACTTTGTTATCCCAATCGTTTTCTTTCTTTTTTCGTGTACGGATCAATTTCGCGGATTGAGTATTCCAACGCAGCATGAAGCGTATAGATACGGTTTCTGGTGTAGATTGCCTCTCCTCTCAAAAAAGGTTTTTACTTTCAAACTGTGTGACCGCAGAAGGGGAGTTATCCTGTTACTCGGAGTATTCGAACAATATATTTTGCTCGTCAACTTCACACCTCGATTCCCTTCTTCATTTCGATCGAATAATTTATTTTAATAACGTTCGTTCGATATCGTCGATTAATTTTTCAAAGCCCACTCACCAAGCAATGAATCTTGCCTAAAACAATGAGCGTGTGCGACAAGTGTTAACGCTCGCTCGTTCCCGAAAGAACAAACACAAAAGCCGCATAGATCGCTCGCAATCAAACACCAGCACGATAACGATCTCCCCGCACATATAACCCACCCACACACACACACACACACACACACACAAAGCTCAAGGAACCCCCAACGATTGCCATCAGCTCCGGAAACATAATGGAGCGCGCGCGCGTCGGAGCCGCATGAATCGCGCCGTGTCGCACAGGCACAATTGAACCGACATCGTCCCCAGGCTATAATTGAAAGGCTCATTCGTCGTGGTTACGCGCCACGATAAAACGGCCTAATCGTCCGCTAGTCTTTGGTTATTATACGTAACCGACCAGCCGTATACGCGAGAGACTTTTGAATCTCTATACAGAACAGCAGCAGCAGCAGCAGCAGCGCGTGACGATTCATCCAGGGGTCGTTCGAAATTTGACGGGGGGTTAATGTGATCGCTGACCGATATCGTCGTCGACGTCGTCGTCGTTGTTATATAGTTGGCAGACGGGAGAGAGCGTTGTACGCGAGGTGCTAACTAATTTTCAATGGAATTTCGGCGCGAATTGATCTGGTGTCACTGTCAGAACTCGAAAGTATATATTGAATTTAATCAGGGATTATTATCGCGTCGAACGGTGTCATCGTGTATTAATGAAATTCAAAATTTTCGAAATTAGGACGGATATATACGCGCTGTAATATATGTGTACTGCTTTAATATACACACCGGTTATTGCATTGAGCTTATTCTATTATCTATGAAAATACTGAATGTATACCATCGGCTTATGGTAATCGATGCACGCATAATAATAATACTAATAATAATAATAATAAAGTTAAAACAGCTCAGATCACCTTTGCAAGACGTACTCTCGATCAAAAGTCCACGCGGTCATCGACTCTTTATAATTCATTATTCTCATCAGCCAATTACACGACTCTTCGCATGTACCCTATATACCAACGTGCGAAAATCGACAAATCGAGCGTATATCGACGAGGACAACATACATATACCTACACACACACACATAAATCCCGAGACTCCGAGCAAACACGCGTTCGAAATTCGCGCGAGTCGTGTTCGTATACACTCTCTCCGCACAAACACGAAATCTCTTTTCGCGAATTTCCATTGCCGGCACGGTTCGAGCGAGAAGCAGTACTGCATTTTTTACGTTATACATACATACCCACATACATATACGCAAACTCCTTGCACACTGCACACGGAAGAGATAAACATATGCTCGTTCGCGCGTGTTATTGTTTATTCACTCGCTCGCTCGCTCGCGCAAGCCTTACGTATTGGAAGAGAACTATACACATCAGTGTCGGGAGCAAACGAGAGCTGCACGTTCCGCCAATATTTGCCGAAAGTTGTACAGCCTTTCGATGCGTGCGCGCATCGGCTGTATTTGCGCGACGCTCTCGCGCGGATTCAGAGTTCTGATGCAACATTTAATTTGTCTTTGTCGTATGTGTGTACCTATATACGTATACACACATATATACAGGTGTGTCGACGGTATACAATGTGTTTGGATTCTGCGAGAGTAGGCGTTTTTGAGAAAAATTCTCGGAAGTATAGTATAGGTTCATTACTGCAGTTTGCGTAAATTTTATCGCGCGTGTTATTGGAAAAATATTTACCGATCGACACGCCCTCGCGAGTGTTTGGAAGCGGTGATATTAATTAATCGTTACGAAGCGAGTATTTATTGGCTTCTCTCGTATACTCTCGTACGCTGTAGCACTCGATTATGAGCGATGCCGAAATTTGCGCATGATGAATTTATACCAGAGAGTTTTCCTGCTTGTTAATACTCCCACCCATAAGAGCAATGTTTTTTTTCCTGATTATGGCTCAATTTTCCAATTTCCGCGCTACCTCATTTAATTAACACGTCAATCTTTGACGCCACTGTGCTCTTAACAAGGTGAATAAATGTTTACTATTTTCCACGTTGAATCAATAATACGCGAGATCGATCCAACGAAAAGGGTAAATAAATCAATGATGACTAGCGCAATAATCAAAATTTCAATCAAACGAAGCCTATCAATTTCAGTTCCGATAAAGCGTTCAATCTATATCGTATGAGCGAAGCCTATCACGCGCGAGCAATCTTCCACTACTCCGTGTTCCGTGACCATCAATTAGACTGTATATGGTAGATAACTTTGTCGATAGATGTAAACGACACGTAGCGAGGATTCACCTTCCATTTTCATAATTTAATACGTGGTGTATATCGTCGGTCCCTACGAAGAGTAGTGTGGTTCAGATCCCCTACGAAGAGTAGTGCGGTTCAGATTTTGCGACG
>UCOJ01002000.1:0-17138 GCA_900474305.1 Cecidostiba fungosa
ATATATATATATATATATATATAACAACGTCCCACCTGCTGAATATTTCTCGGTCCATGTGCCGGAAGATACACTAAAGTCTTTGATCCGAGAACACAAGAAGAGGAAGAGGAAGAAGAAGAAGGGAAGGGGTAGAAAAAAGAAACATAGGAACTTGGCACACACACATATATATATACAGAGGGCGCATAGTTCGCCCTGCGGGCGAGATTCCGTTCAGTCAGGAGAAAAACCGCGATATCGATGCAGAGGTAGAGAGGCGGATGATTTTCTTATTACAAGAAGACTACTGACCGTGATGATGCGGGATTTGAATTATTTATTGGAAGATGAAGTTTACTCGAAGAAATATTTCATGCAACGCGCGTCTTGACATATTACGGTGAAATTTTGTGTTGTTTTCTTTTGTGAAAATATGTGGATTTGAAAACTATAATCGGGACAAAAGATTTCATTGAATCTACATTATGGATAAACCAAATCCTCGACCTAAAGGATGTGGACTCGGTGTGGAAACTACTTGTTAGAGAGAAATTTCAAAGTCTAATTCGCGTCATTCAGTTAGCGGGAGCATCAACTGTTAAGATTGAAAATTTTGCTCTAATTAGAGAGAAATTTATATACTTTTATGTCGATTGATTTGAAGTTTAACCTGGCTCAAAAGCAGTGCCAATTAAACTTTAAGCTCTCGATTGATTATTAACTCGTTTTGAGTGGTTGATTTAAAACAAAAATTTAGGACATTTACAATAAAACTCACTCGAAGAATAAAGTGTCTAACAGCCGTTACAATATAAATTACAACCAAGAAGTATAAAAAAAATTCCAATAATTAGTGCCAACAGCCAGAGAAAGGAGTGCAGTCCCGCATTATTGCCAAACGCCGCCGGACCAGGATAGCCCCAAGCCTCGTCGGTCCAACCTTCTCTGGGGAGTGGACTACTCCTGCGGAAAAGCTATGACCCGCAAATTTCATTAACGTCTATATCCCGCCGGCAGATACCTCATAACTCAGCCAACGCGTCCTCTACTACTACTACTATACTACTACAGCTGCGATTGCCACCAACGGACGCAAAACGTTTGAAGCGCTCTCTCTCTCTCTCTCTACCGCAAAACAATGACTTATACGCGAGCAGCAGCAGCAGCAGCGGAAAAAGCGTTTAATGAATTTGCGAAGAGCGATTGAGTCGTAGATCAGCACGAGTAATGAAGCTTTTTACCCCGAGAGATTGCGTCCAAGCGCGATTCTGCAATTATACACGCTTCTCGCTGTGGAATTAGTAGTGCGGGTTTGCGTGTTTTATTTTGACTCCGCGAATTCTATTTCGAGCGGAATGAAGAAGAGGAGACAGTTCCGGGATTAAGGATTGAATTCTCGCGAATTTTCTATTTAGAGTCAAATTGATGCTGCTGAGGCGTCTCAAAGAAGTCGGATTCTATTTCAAAAATCACAATGGCCATTGAGTTAGTCTGATTTTAAGATTATTATATGTTTCTAATGAAATCGAATATTCTCGAGCTGGAAGATTTGCTCGGTTATATGAATATAAAATAAATCACTGGTTAAAAATAAGACAATGGATTGTAGAATACTGGAAAAACTTTTCATGATAAAATAACCTCGTTGGCTCATCAATAAAAACTTTAAATACACAACTACGACTCTTATTACCTCAAATGGTATTATAATCTCAGCGTGATGAGCAAAACAACAAGTTCGCTTTAAAAAAAAAGAACGAGCCAGAAAAGTTTCTCCCCCAGCAGATAAGAGAAAGCGTAAGCACCGGAGCTTCTTCTCGCGCTATTGACAGACCGAAACGAATGGACTCTCATCAGCGGCGTTTAATGACTAGAAACTTTAACCCTAAAAAATATCGCATCTCCCCCCCCCCCCTCCCCGACGTTTCTGATGACTCAGTGCCGTCGCGAAATTCCCTCGAAAGAGTAGAAGGAAAGGAAACCGAGCGCCAAGATTCGATGAATCTTCGGCTAATGTCAGAGAGGAGAACTGCGGCGTAAGCGAAAACCCGATGACGGGAAGGGAGAGAGGAAGTACTGCATGATGAAAAGTATCGATCGTTCTGCTGTAGGAAGGGGTTACAGAGAGTGGAAATATTGAAACGAGTCTGTCTCATCCTTCGTTTTGTAAACAGAATTTGCCGGCGCATGAAAGGAGATACTTTTTCCACATTTTCAGAAGTGTTCATTCCATCGCGCGATATGTTTTTTTAATATTTCTTTTTTGTGCGTCTGGCGTTTCGTAGCTGGTATTATTCGCAGAACTCGCGTAACGCGGGTATATATGAAATACAAGAAAGTATAACGCAAATGAAAAATTGCCGGTACGAGCTGAATTTGTTTCTTTTTAAACATTGAAATTTAGCCGGGATTTTCATGTCAAACGTGACTTTTTTAATAATCATATAATTTATGTGATGTAATAAAGTCAAAATTGTCCACAAAACTATAACCATCGCGAGTATACGTTTAGTTGAAAATCGGTGAAAAATTCAATCTTACTTCGTTTGAAATGAATAGCTTGAAAAAAGAGATAGGTATGTTTCAAATTTACTGTGCGTCAGCATCAGAAGCCATGATGCACGAAATAACGCAACGCGAGCTTTCAGTGAGAACAAACGTCAATAATATACTTTTTCATTGTTTTGAAATTCGGTGTAAGGAAACATTTTACAATCACTATTTTTATGCATCAGGTTTCGGTTATATCGTAGTCCAAGTATACAATAACCAACTGGCATGGAAGCTTCTAAGAAAAGCAATGCTCGGTTAAATTGAAAATTCGATCACATATACCCAAAGGGGTAAACTCGATTCATATATAAATAACAATGTATCCAACACTTGATAAACAGTTTCGAGGCTCGAAAAGCTAAATCAGCTCGGCCATTTAATATAATACAAATATAACAAGGTTTTCGTCTATTTCCTTGGGCAACATGTATTTCACGGGGAGAGGTAAAATAATTACAACACAAATTTTATGGCTCTCCCGGAAAACCCGCAAATGGAGCTTATTTATTCCTGTAACGCGTAAACACAAATCTAACTAAGGCTTATTGAAAATTTTATATATTCGGAAAAATCGAAGTATATTCAAAACGTGCGCTTCGGCTGCTTATGCACGACTGCCTCCTATATAGTCTAATACGCCAACACTCAAGTTCCAACACTGGCTCTATGTACAGTGAAAACTGACTATTTTTCGCGGCCTTTTTTAAAATTATTCTAAGTGTTTAATCAATATTTCTACACAACATGCAATTGAAAACTATTCACTAATAACTATTTAATACTATTCCTATCCGGAACACCGTATAAACATAGCCTCGACAAAGCTATTCCAAACACCAGCAGCAGCAGCATTAGCGAATAAAGTAAAAGGAGCAGCTCGTCCGGGGCTACAACGGCACCTGATCAGAATCTCTATACACAGAGAGCCTCCGGAAGCCGATGGGAAATCCGCAATTTTCGAGTTCGATAGTCGCCGCTGCCGCGTTAAAGATGACGCACACGCCCGTGCGCATATTGTGAATTCGCGTTCGCGCTTGCGAATGAAAAAACATTGCCCTCTCAGGGAAAACGATAGCGTTAGAGGAGAGAGAGAGAGCAGCAGCAGCCGAGCACTCTTCGACCTTTTTATTATTCATGAAACGAGGGGCTACGGCCGTTCCGCACGACAGGGAAAAGTAGAGAGAGAACGCGCTACTGTGTGCTATACCTATAAGCATCTTTCGTCTCTCTCTCTCGGTTTCTCGATCGTCCTTTTCTTCGCGTAAGCGTTGTTATACGGAGGAGCTGCACCTTGCCTTTTTTTTACCTGGATTATTCTCTGGTTCTTGTTTCTTTTTCCGGGGTGGGATTCTTTTTTTTCTACTTTTTTTTATTTTGTTATCCGCCTTTTTGCCGTTCGTCGAAGGTTACGTGATTAGTGGTGATCGCCGTGGGGCGATGAGACGCGCAAATCTGATGCCTCTCAGGTGCGAGAGACAAATATTTTCATCGGTCGATTTTGTTTTAAAAAAAACGGTGTGACAATTTCGTACTCTTGTACATTTTTTTACGTTTTATTGTGACTCGTGATAATGAGTTATCTAAATGCTTTTTTTTCGTCCAGTATAAGGATGTTTTTTGAAATAAATGGAAGAAGTAAAACGCTAATATGCATATAGATCCCACTTTTAATTTATTAACATAAGCCAGTCACGTTTCCATGGCAATCGTTTCTTTTTCACTTTTCACGCTAAATATTGTTTCAATGCATATAAACAGAAGTTTACACACAAACATATATATATATTTCACACTGAAAATGTATTTAACGAAACGTAGACGAGCTAATATCTATTAATAATACACAATAATTCATATTCTGCTCTCTGCTTATTACTACTACCGAGCAGAGTATACACGAATAATTTTAAACAAACATTATAATAACCATTCGACATTACACATTTTCGATCCATACCGCATTAATAACACCGCAATGGTGGCGGTGCACTCGAGGCAAACTTCGTTAGGAGAGAAAACTCGACCGCAAAACGGTACGGGTAGTGAGAGCAGGAGGAGGAGGAGGAAAAAAAATTAAAATGGGCATCAGTCGCACGGCAGAAAAGAGGGCAATCGCTTTAAAAGGCCAGTACAGCTGCCGCCACTGCACAGCTCGCGCGCGCGCGCGGTGTACGATCGTTACGTTGCCGCGCGCGCCATAGCGCGACAGCGATTCGCATTTTATTTTCGACCGGCTGCTGCTACTGCTCTGCGCCTTTCTTATCCGAGCTCGCTTTCTTTTGTGAGTATTGCGCTCAACCGCAATTCTTCGTTCCCGAAGAAAACAGCGCCAGCTCGAGAGGAGGAATACAAAAAAGGAAAGAAAGAAAAGAAAGGAGGACGTACATATATATAGGATAGCGCATGTAAAAGGGGACAAACAGACAACGGTGACCGGGTTTATTCGTATTTTACATTGTCGTGACGTGTGCACGCGCGTTTTATTCTCGGATTTATTGGGTTAATATAAAGCAGCTCCGTTCTTTAATATCTTAAACGCGTACTATTGGTTCTCTCGTATTAAAGCCGGATATTTCCGTACGCGATGAAAAGGCTTGCTCTTCGCTGTTGGTTTTTTTTTTGTTTTGATTCTTCATTCAATTCAAATCGTACATATGCACAAATATTAAAACAGGAAAATAAAGTTTCGTAAAAGATATTGGCGTCATGAATTTGGATAAAAAGAAAACATGGATTATCGCAGGTAGGAAGAATACGCGAACCGGCCAACAAAGGGATATTCCAATTACGAATCAGCGCGATGATTTATTAGCCCATCGATATTTATGATTGCGAGCATGCAGCGTATACAAGTGCGAGCGGTAATCACCTGAATAGCACTGACTCGGCGCGAGAGAACTCAATAACCCCACCCCTATTCTTCCCTCCGGCGAGTATAGTGGCAGCTGCATATCGCACGTGGAATAACGCGCATTGCTGCGCTATATATGCAGGAGAGAGAGAGAGAGAGAGAGTTTTTTTTCATACTCTATAGCCCTACAAAGATATGTCAGAGGAGTAGGCTCTAAACTAGACGCGTTTCATTCGAATGGCGTTGTTGTGTTCTTCTTCTTTTTTTTATGTATTGGGTATGGAAGAATCGTGTGCGCGAGGCTGTGTGCGTGAACTTTTTTTTCCAGGGCTGAATTAGCAGCTGGTAAATAGAGAACTGGGGTAGGCTGTTAAGGGAATTCTAATCGGTTTGAGGAAATGAATTTGTATTGTATCTTCTGAAAAGTTTGACTGAATTCTGCTTACTCAATTTATTTATTTCAATAGTAAAGTCTTCATTTTCTAGTTATTAAAAACTGAATAACAACGTTTCTTAACGTTTCTCTTGACGTATCCGCAAAAAGCTCTCCTTGAACGTAATAAAGTCTTGCCAACAAAGTCAAGCCAATAACCTAACGTGCATCGAAAATCTATGCGCACAGGACTGACCCTATCTTGACTCGCGCTACTGGTCGCCAGTCTCGTGTTTCCCCAGCAGCAGCATCAGCTTCAACTCTCTTTTTTTTCTCTCCTTTCGTTCATTCCCGCACTTTTTATCCTACGGTTCCGGCTATTCCTTTCCGCTCCCGTTCTCTCGTTCGGGCTCGTTAACGCTGGGAACATCATGCACGCGTGCGCCTCGTATAGAGCTACTCCATATATATATATAGCACGAGAGGATATGGACGCGTTTGCCCTCCGGTTGTATCCTTTAGTTATCGGTTTACCCCCTATTTTTCCGTTCGCCCGCCTCTACTTTTTTATCCGGCCTTTTTTCTGAGCTTTTTGTTTTTCTCTATGGAGAGAGAGAGAGAGCTGTTTCCGGAAGGTTGTACTCTCTTTTTCTGAAAAGGGCTCTCTCTCTTTCATGGAGCTTCGAGAGTTTGAATTAGTATTATTTATAGAGAACTGAAAGGTAGAGACGGAAATTCATCGAAGCGCACTGCGGATCAGCTGTATATTCCTTCTTTTTCCGATACGCTATTGGACTGGCGGTCAAAGTATACTTTTAAAAATTGAAGTCACCGCAATTTATAGGGCTTTGCTTGTACCATACCTCGATTGTTGAACAAAATTGTCTTAGCATCTAGCAAAGCTTACCTGAAACACAAAAAGAAAGAAGAATGATTAGATCAATTGCATTGAATCTTTGTATATTATTCACTTTTACATATCACACGACAGACGCATTCAAGAAAGTCAAATGAGTGAGACGTGCCCGGCGCAAACTATCGACAATATACAGCCTCTACTAGCACGTGCTCTTGTATACACAAAATATATACGCGCGATATAGATAACTTGATTAAAAGGGGGCGCGCGTGCAAAATATCCGATTTGCGCGCAACGAACTAATATTCCCTCTCTCTCTCTCTCGGTCAGAGAACGTGGTCGTAGTCGTCGTCGGCCAAGTTGTCAATTTATCGCAAGTTTTAATCACTTTTATATTTGTTTTATCCCGCGGCTGCTCCCGCACGTGCGCTTTCTTGCTCGCGCTTTTTTTCTATTTTTTTTTTTTTATTTTCACCCTACCACCTCGAGCGTAACTCGCCGCTTGATAATTAAATTAAATTTAGTTTTCCCCGGGAAAAATTGTACGCGGCCGCGAGAGAGAGAGAGAAGTTCATGCAGCCACTATATACTATACTACCACCGGAAGCTAGTCTTTGGAGAAAATTTTGAAACTGTACACTCGCTCGTGTAGGTATATTATATAAACCTAGTACGTGTAAAGTTTTTGGGAAATTTGAAAATTTCATTGCAAATGACGCTTGACTGCTATAATTCTATGTAGCTTAAATATTCAAAGCGTGTAAGTCTATTAAACACACGAATTTGCGGTCGGAGCTTTGGTTTTGCGCAAAATTTCGCCAACTTGATATATATAAACTACTCCTGATGCAATTAAGCTTGAGCTTTCGTAACGAACTCGTCGAGTACATGTGTGTGTGTGTATATAACTTTGGGCGAGAGCAGAGAGAATCGGAAGAAAAAGCGAATCGAATCGGATTAAAATCAGCGCCTTCATCAATAACCAATATACAGCACGAAATTGGATCTAGCGAGTGCAGTATATACGAGAAAAAGAGAGAAGACTAAAGGAGCCGAAAAACACACACACTGTAATATCCGAATAAATTTCACCTTCGCAGAAAGAACTCTGTCCGTTCTGAAAATATATACCTCTGAGCACACGCTCTCACTCTCTCTTCGGTGTACATAGCGTATATATATATACCTCCGACCTCCGTCTAAATGCTGTTATCTCCGGCAAAGTGCACGATAACGCAGTTACCTGTTAGCAAAGCCTGCGTATACGTGGAGCCACACGCGCGCACTCGAGGCCAAGTCCTATACCTTTCCCAAGCGGGACTATATATGCACACACACACACGTATATATATATATACAGTCGATATACCACAGGCCGAGACTATATATGCCATACGGCTCCGATGACAGGAGAGAGGCTGGCCTAGAACTGTCTTGTAGGATTATTATCGAAGAAGGTATAGAGTATAGCAGTTGACGAATCAGGTGAAAACAAGTCGCATATCCATATAATACGCACAAAGCACACACCCCCTCGTTTAATTCTCACCGCACATAGACCTTCCTACCCATTCGTTGGATCCTCCTCCTTCTCTTCTTTCTCTCTCTCGGCTACTGCGGGTATATAAGTGCCCAGGCAGCAGCGGGAGCTCTCTGGGATCGATCGGCCATTCGTATGGTAATGTAAGCAACTACCGGACCAAACTATCTTCCAACCCCGTGCAGCAGCATAGCTACTCCCACGCAAACGGCCAGCTCAGACACACCGGGCATTCCCGCGTCATGTCGAGCATTAAAGCCCCTCTCCAGCCCGAACAAAAAAAAATATATATATATAGAAAGAGCGAGAATCCATTAAAGTGTGAATTATTATTGGTCGCTGAAACTTTTACGCGCAAAGCTTTTCTTCCACCTCCCGATCGACGCGGCTGTTCTTTTCCATCGAGATTTTCGCAAGCGGATTGGAGGCTCTTCCTCTTCTTCTTTTTTTTTTCACTCCCCGGGCCGGGACATTTATTCTTTTTAATGGATTTTACGATGTGGTTAGGTGCGAGAGAGGCCTTTTTTTTCGCGCACCCGGCTATCTGCATCTTTTAGCAAGCCGACGCTGAAATTATTGCCGAGACGCGGCGCGAATGCCGAATCCCGGATCCGCATAAATTGCGGCCAAACAAATACGCGAGAGAGGCTTTCCTCGCTGCTGCTGATGCTGCTGGAGGCTATAAAAATACTAAATATAGGATCAGTATACCCGCGGCAGAGATGAAAGAGCGACGAAGAGAGATTTTAACGGATTATTGACCTGATTTTTTTTTTTCGATGTATATTCGAGAAACACTCTGTGATGATTATTCCGGTGGACCGGAAAATAAGGTTCGATCTTTTAAACGCGAGATTAAAATTTAACTAACGCATTGTCTATGGAGTGAGGAAGAGAAACGTTCAAAGTATAAAATGTACATATAGATAACAAGTCGTATGTAGGTCGGTTATAACGAATCCAGAATTTCTTTAACTCCAAAAACGTTATTATACTGGGGCACAATACGCTGTTAAAATAAATTATTATATTTTTTTTTTCGAATAAGGTTAAAAGCTCAGTGCGTCACTGGCTCGACTGAAATATCTATATGCAAAAAAGCTTATGAGCGCTGCGCAGCGAAAAGTATAACGTCACCGTTCAAAGCTTCAAACGAAAAGAAATTAAAATTTCAATCTTTTGTGCAGTACAACAAATACATTGTTATATTCCTTTTTTTTTCATTTCAAGAGAACACAGCGTTCACAATCAATTCTGAACTTTCTTTCATACCAGCAACAGGCTTTTTGTACGTTCAATCTTTAAAAGAATAAAAATCCAGTATACTATACGGAATATGAAAATTGGCCTCGATTCTCTATAGCAAACATTTCCAAAAAGCAAGTGCAAATAGATTAAGCGTCGAGCTTGATACGGCCGGTTATCGCGCAAAAGTACACACACACACAGAGTATCGTTGGCAAATGGTACAAATCATCCACAATTGGCGCGTGCGCGCCGCACGTGCGAATGCAGTCGAGAGATAGAGACTCGTACTGCGCTCCTACGAGGTTACTACCTCTATATAGTAAGCACACTGCAGTACTGTACGAGTGAGAGAGAGAGAGAGAGCAGCCGCCTGCGCAATTCAGGAAGTCGAACGATATGATCTATGGGCCAGAGAGGCCAGCCGTAGTTTGCGATAATTTAAGCGCATCCTGGATAAATCAGTCGAGTCGCTCGCCCACTCGTGTGTGGCACACGTTGGAGAAAGCCGCGTAGCTACTGCGTTAGTAGCTACTGCTGACCATAACGGCTACTTTTCTCTTCGGCAACACCTCGTTAGACTGTCTTCTTGTATCATCGGATGTACGTAAGATGATTCTAGCTGTTGTTAATAATATGAAAGTATAATATACTGCTGATGCATGTCGTGCTAACAAAACTTGATTAAATTGTCCACTCATGCGGATTTTAAGCTTGAAATTCTGTCTCATCAACTCTCCATCCGTAGAATCCAAACTCCCAATTTAGCGAATTTCGGAAGAGCAGCACATCCACTGAATTTATATTACGTATATATTCTTTTTCTTCGTAGACTACTCGCACGTTATTACGCTGCAGCCATGCACAATCTCCGGCTGCTGCTTCTGCTGCTGCATCCCAACGGCGGATGTAATTTGATTACGTGGGCGCGACGAGGGTGACTGTCGGCTTGTAAACGCGGATTCGTAAAATTAATTATCAAAGCAAGCCACCGCGCGTCGAGCATTTCCATCTCTATATATTTGGCTGCGGAACAGCCTCGCGTACTTAGCTCGGATTCAGTGACGAGGGACCCTGGAACTATGCAAGAGAGAGAGAGAGATAGTCTTGCGCGCACTCGTCATCGTCTTCGTGACGCGTCGCTTGGGACGGATGGGGATAAACAGACCGAGAATGAGCAAACACGGGAATGCGAGAAATTTGATGGGTATACTGATTAAATTGGCCTCGGATACATGTACATTTTTCGACACGGATTTTTTTGCTCTGATTGTATTAATTGATCGATACAAAAAAATCTGCCTTATAGGATAAAGAAGATTCTTGGCAATATTGATTTTTCCAGGAACGATAACGAGCCGGATAGGTATAAACCCGACGGAAGCTCGAAAGAACGAAGAGAGAATACGAGACTGGCAGCTAGTAGTAGAAATTATACGCGCGCGCAGAGGAGAATAAGGGAGATGAATACCGATAGAGCTCAGAGGGAGAGAGAGAGAAGGAGAAAGCAGCCTTGACAGGTTCCTCGAGGATTTTGGACTCGCGGCGGTTTTAGACTAATGATGCAAACAGGAGATCACCGGAGAGACAGACAGCATAGTCTCTTCTCTCCTTGTGCTCACCGCGAGGGAATCGTAGATTCTACTCCTCCACTTCCTCTCGCTATATATACCTATCTCTCCGCATCTTGCGCTATCTGTAATAAGGTTATATGCGGCTGCGAGAGTCTATGTTATATATATATACAATGTATAGAATGTGAGTTTTTGAAATGCCGCAGGGATTCGATTATATTTCACTATACGAATATTGCGAGTGAATTGTTCATGAGCGCACACGTGTTGAGAATCCGTTTTGAAAGATATATATGTATATATGCTCGAGGGTTACGTGATTGGATTAGGCAAGCTTTTCTTCTCAAAGACCACGGATAATTTCGGGGCCAGATGTCTCTTTCAGTTTTGCTCCGACAATTTCGAGAGAGAGCTGAACTCGATATTGCATCAAGAGCTTTTTCACTGCGGATATATATACACGTCGAATCTGTCAGTTCTGAGAGTGTTTGTATCGACCGACCAATCAAGTGTGTATTCATATATAACGAAATTGATATTAAAACTCCTCGAGCATTAAGTTCGTGTAATATATAGATTGGAAAATAAAAGGAGGACACTAGACGTTTACAACTGCGATGTATCTAACGTGTATATATATATATCTATCGAAACTTTCGACGTCGTTAGAAACTGCCGTTCGAAATTTAATATAGAAACTGCTAGAAGCGAGTTTCTTGTAATATACTGTCCGTGATGTTCGAGGCGCGCGTGTCATCGGCCTGTCCGGAGAGTTTCCCGTGATACGATTTCCGGGAGCGGTATTAGTAGCCAGCTTGCTGCTATTGCTGATCCCTTAAAGTTCATTATTGTCGTCGTGTATATATATATCCGTAAACGTCGACATTCCAAACGTATAGGCTCTATTATATATACGTATTGTAGGTATACACCTATATATAAATATCGAGTGTACTATATCTAAAAATTGAATTTCCAAAATTGCTTTATGTATGTATATACACCTCCCGCGTGGATGTAGGAGCACTTGTAAATTCTCCGAAAAGGGGATTCGCCATAGCCCGCATCTGGAGGCTCTTATTTGTATACGCGGTACAAATTGATCGAATCCCCTCGAGCTAGCACAAAGGCTGCGGTTATTACGAGACGAGAGTGTACATGCCCATTCGCGAAAACGTGCGCGCAAAAGCTTGAAAGCATCGAGTCGATAAGGTACACACACACATATACGAACGCAATATATGAGATGTATGTGCACGAGCTGTCTGCTCTTTGACCTGGTCCTGGTATAGAGTAGAAGACAGGAGAGAAAGTCGGCGATTCATACGAGTCGGATATTGAAAGCGCCGAGTATAAAAGTAGGACTTTGATGTCGTCGACGAAATGCTAAACCCTCGCGACGATTTCGTTCTTCCTGGATATTTAAAAATAAGGTACAAATCACTCGAATATTTCGTAAACGTCTAATAATTTACATTGTAATTACACGAGTTATACAGAGTCTCGTACACAGAGATCGGGGTTGAATCGTTGCAAAAGACGAGTAGTCCCTCTATCCATAGCTCTCTCTCTCTGGCCGATAAAAGGACCGGAACGTTTGGCTCACGTCAGCGGCACCGGTCTGAATGGCAAATACAGCCCCTGACAGCGCGCGCTCGTGTGGACGTTATTCATGAATATTCGAGGGAAACGGAGAATGCGAGATAAAACGTCCATCTAATAGGAAAAGTGCAGTAGAGGAAACGACAGGGTGAGCGGTTTTCGATGTCCCAGGCGCATCGTATACGTATGTTTGCGCGTTTGACTTTGCTGTATGTTTATATATACAGACGCGTTGAATGAATGGAAGGATTATGGAAGGCTGTATATTGAGAGCTTGCTGCAATCAAGCTGTTAGAAGTGGGTATAGGGCTGGCTTTCGGCTTGATTTACATCTTGATTTCCCTGTGTGGAATTCTTTTTGTTCTTTTTTTTTGGAGAAATAAAGTTATGTTTCATTCGATTTTTACATTCGAATATGGAGTAGGATGCGGAGTAAAAATTTTGTTTGTAAATAAATCGAGTTCTGTGGAAAATTCCAGCGAGAATCGAAGAGCCTTGGAAAAAGCTTCCACTTTGTTACTACTGGTGAATTTCAAACTGAATTATGTACCCGTAAGTGGTTATGAATTTTAATTTACTTAATACTGGCGTTTAAATATCTTTCAAAGTTAATTATCAATATCTTTTGAATCTCACTGAGCTTTTTCGTCCGTCAATTCAGTGTCAGATTAAGAAAGTGTTATTAATTCAGAACTTTTTCAAGAGTCATTCGTTCGCAATCAAATTGCCCAAACTCTAAAATTCACCAAAATACTCTTTGCCCTGCAAAGATTTTATTCAATTTTTGCATAATCTGCATTATACATTGACAAGGAACAACGCGCGTACAAGTCAGAATAGCCGCAAGAACTGCATCACTTCGTGTATTATACGAAAGCATCGAAGAAGCCGAGAGAGAAAACAAGGGTAGAAAATAGGGAGCTTCCATAGTTAGGTAGATCGCGCGAGGAAAATAGGTAGCATCGCGGGGATTGAAAGTGCATTAGGCATATCGTTCCCTTATACAGCGTCTCGATATCGCTGCTACGACTCGGAGAGCTTCTATGGATGCCCGAGAGAGGACCGAAGCTGCTGCTGCTGTAGTCGATACGACGTTGTAACGTGCAGTCTCGGGGTATATTGGATAAGGCGTTACGATGCCTCATGCAGATACGCGGCGCTAGATGCGTCCTTTGGGCTTCTCAGGTGGAATTCTACTCGTGCATTTTTCATGCAATTATATAGACAGACTCGCAGTGTTTTCTTCGATACGATTATTATATGCTCTGGGTACTATCTTTTTATAAGACTCGTCGTCTTTCGAAGCAACAATAAATACGTAATTCCGCGCCAATATCTTTCGACTGTACTCTATACTTGCTTATTCGCGGAATAGCTATACGTGTGTATATGTTTACTCATCGAAACAGGATCGCAGGAGTTTAAATTTTAAATCCTTCATTTTCCATTCCTTTTTACTTTCCGACGACTCGTACTCCAAATTCAGCAGGTAACTCTAAGCTTCGTCTGGTCGCGTTTATCTCTCTCTCTCTCTAGGTTCTTCCGAGGAAATCGAACGAACTCGACTGCAGCGAGTTTGTATTTCCATTTGAGTCTCTGCCAGCGAACCGCCTTTCAAAATTACTATTGCACCGCTCGCACGCGCTCGAAACGTAGTGTGATTTGCTTCGACGAGAGGTTACTCGTTAAAGCTACTCAGCAGAAATAAAGAGAGCTTGCGTGTGATGAGAGAAAAGGGGAAAAGAGAGCGGAGTCGGAGTGAGTACTAAGTTGTGAAAAAGGGGAAATGGTATAGGGGGCTCTAGAAGATGTTTACACGCATTTGGGAGTGTTTAGTGTTTCACGGGAAAACTTGGGGGGGAATTTTTCGTCGAGGGTTCATGTTCGTACTGTTTAAGCTGATATAATGTTGGCAAAGATTTCGAAAGAGGGAAAAGTTTTGTACGTTGTACACTCGAGGTGATTTCAAATTTCAATGGTTGAATTATACGTTGCTTATACGTTGCTCGCTCGATGTGCTCTTTGATCGTCGTTAAGTTGTGCAATCGTTTGCAACAATAATATACATAATAGAGTATATCCTTGAGCATTTATATACACGTTTACGTTAAATTGTGGGTTCGATAAAAGCCTTTGATGCCTCTTAAATTTAACGTAAAAATTTTATAAATCTCGATTCTTATATTAGAATACAATTACAGTCTATTTTTGACGTATTTCAACTTAGTCCATATGTATACAATCAAATTTAATTAGCTCATATCAGCGCGGCACGAATTTTACGCGGAACTTATGCAACGCGTGAATTTTGATAATTAAAATTTGTCAATTTTCGTTGATCGTTTCGCGCTACGGTCTCTTTGGACGCGTCAATCAATTTACAGTTAAGCTCGATTTAATAAAATTAAAAATTGACTTGCCTTGCTTTCATTTGCTGCCTGCAAGCGATTACAAATTTTCAACTGACACTTAAATACATTTTCCATTTAGCTGTATAAGCAAGCAGGTTTTACATATTCCTCCAAACTAATTTATGCTAAAATTTATTATGCTATATAATAATAATAAATTAGTAGTAAATATGCAAAATAAGTTTTAAGTTTAATCCATGAGAATTACTTGGCTATGAAACGTGAATTCTGGAGGGCTGACGATCATTATGCAATATAAAGCAAATGTCACAAAGCTCCGTTCGAGGTAACACCTGCGTTTCACTGACACTACTCTGACGAGAAGGTGCACAAAGGACCAATTAGTGCACATTTCTTAGAACACCTCGTATGTGCATTTTATTGTAAATTAATTCTAAAACTATATACACACACTAATCGATTAGTTCGAGAAAATTGCTTATTCCCAAATAGTTAGTTCTCTCGTGATGTCTTCGAGTGATATTCTACTCGATCTTTCGAATAGTCTTAAAAAAAATCGAACATACGTATAAGAAATATAATGGCATGTAACAAATAAACCTCTGTCGTCGTATGATATAATAATTTCTACCACTTCTGCGTCACAGCAACAAATACTCAAAATTCTAACACTAATAACGTCATTACGAACCTAATACATTCAGTCGTATATACACTCTCACAAACTTGTCTATCGAAGCCGCAAACGAGCCTATCATGTACATCATCACTACACACCCTCTCTCTCTCTCTCTTCCATCCACGAATGAAATTTACAAATTGAGCTCATTATCGGCTATAACGCGTGGGCTCTCCCGAATAAACGAGAAAGCCGCGTGTGCGGCATATATAGTCGCTCTCGATTCATTTGACTCTACGCAGCAGCAGCAGCGTCGCGCCGCGCCGACTAATTCATTTGAGTATTTTTCCGTTCGATAATAATCTCTCCCAGGAGACAGTGTCGCCGCAACAAAGCCACCTATAGCTGTATACAGGTAGCAGGTCTGTTGAATGTTTTAGCTTACGTACCGCGCGCGCATTTTTGCCATCTCATTCGTTCCGGAGGTGCCATAATTACATTAATGGAAGCGCAATTTTTCCAGCTCTAAGTGCAACGCTGCTACACTGCTGTGCCCTATATTAGCAGTAGAGAAAATGACAATGTTTGACGTTGTCGGCTTTCAGTTCGTTGACAGCATACATATTCATACTGCTAGAATGCGCTACTACTCTCTCTCTCTGTGTTTGCTTCGTGATAAACAAAGCTTCGATGCAAATTTTTACGCCTGCCTTACTTTTGGCGCAGCGCGCACGTTAAATTAATCAGTTACTCTCGCAATTTTACAAATTAAAACACGTAATATCGTCATTTTCCGGCAAATCAGTTTCACACGATCTTTAGTACTTACATATATAAAACTTGACGCATCGTTTTACGCGCACGGGCAAATCAACCGATGACAGCAATGCGGCAGGTAATTTCCGCTAGGTCGCTAATGAGGCGTCGCTCTTCAGTTCTTTCATTTTAAACATATATATATATGTATACGCTGCAGCAGCCGGCCGTGTCGGAGAGCAGTAGTACGAATAGCTCGCGCATTAGTAAATTGCACTGTCGGACTGACTGATTGGTCGAGCACTTGGCTCTTCTCACTCTCTCTCTCTCGGCAATTTTTTTCTCCCCCCTTTTTCTGCCACCACAAATAATAAGTGGGTAATTTTCGAGTGCCGCCGCACGCGCGTTATATTATGAGCCCGAAGTTTCGAGACCGAGGCCTGTAAGCTTCTTAATGAATGAGACGGATTTTTTTTCGTAAATCGTGTAGAGGCTCTTCTCCCTTCCAATTTTTCATGCTCCGGCTGCGTTTAGCCTGCTGACATGCGCACTTCTGCTAAGCTGGCTCCTCTCGGTATTACCGTGATTACACTAGTAGCAGCAGCTCGCGCGCGCGCGCGATGTTTCCTTGCATAAGTAATTACGGAGATTTGTTGTGCGCGTCGGTTGTACTTTTTTTTCCTTCTTCTTCCCGACCCTCGAATCAACTCTCGTGTTGTAATGAATTTTTTAGGCAGAGTAATCTCTCTTTTTCGCAACTCTACGTGTAATATATATATGTGTGTGTGTGTACACGGTGTGTGAAATTAAGG
>UCOJ01002001.1:0-17213 GCA_900474305.1 Cecidostiba fungosa
AGTTTTGTCGTCGCCTTCACCTCGCGTCGTATTTCCCATTGTTTGCAAAAATTACGATTAATTCAACAAATATAAGAATTTTCTAACATACATTATTATAATGGAAACCTCGGAACATCGCATTTCTATACGATAAACAAGTGTATATATTTATTATTTATGATCTAAAAAATTTTTGAGATTAGGAAACGTAGAACATTTTAACCAATCAGCGTGGCTCCAACATCCCCTTAGTGGGGTGCGAAAGTCAATTAAAAATTCAAATTTCAGACCCCCTTAATACCAACAATAACGTAAACGCATGTCAAACCTGATGGACAATGAAACTTTTCTGTTGCCTTTGAAAGATTTATAGAGGTATATCAAAATTTGTTCAATTATTATATTTTCTTTAAATTACTTTTATAAAAATGCATTCGCGTAATTATTGTTCTTGTGCAATGTCCTCGTTTTACGGCATGACACCATCAGGTCTGACCAGGATAAAAAAGAATAAAGTACCGTAAGAGGAAAAAAATAATTCACGTTTCATAAGGTGCGAAAGGCATTACAACATAGTGCGCGCAAGAGGATGAGGATAGTGCGCTTTTTATTACTTTTCACCCGCATGTGTGGATGAAATTGCTTTATCTTTATTACTATTCGAACGTGATTTCCCCCCCTCCCCTTGCGACGTTATCTCCGCGCGTTGGCGTCTCTGAGCAAACGGCTTATCCTTGCATTCTGCGAGGATTAAGGCTGACGACATTCCCGGGTTTAATAAATGTCGGGGTAAATGACGGGAATTAGTCCAATATGTCTTCACAGAAGAGCAGAGTGCGCTAGCAATAATTCAGGCTGCTGCATCGCGCGTAATTAAAATTACTCGGCGCGTCATACTTTATACGTCAGGTCGTCTCCCTCCCTCTTTCTCTCTCTCTCCTAGTTTCTTCCTCTTGACATCTCGCTTTCTCTCTCTTGATCTTCTCTCATGCGCCGCAGGAGGAAAAGGAGAGACGCGTCTAGAATTGCGCGAACCGTCGTAAATTCCTCCGAGTACAAGATTGCCGAAACATTCGATGAACGATCTTTGGCTTTTACGGCGACGATATTCTGCGTTCCTGATGCTCTACTCGCGGGGATGACCCAACGATATTCATCAAAAAAGTTTATATACTGGAATTTTTAAGAAGACCTGCTACTCACCTTTATTGGTGAACTCTCTGAATTTTTACTGCGAACGTTCTGAAAACAAAAATATAATTTTTAAAATTTCTTTTCATTCAACTGATGACCTGTTCATTATTATTATTACTTTAGGGGACTGTTACATTGGTCTCCATATAGAAATTATGTAGGTATAACTTCAAATTATATTGGCTCTTCAGATTACGACAACTAAAAGAAAATTATAGGTACACGCACGGCTCATGTGCCAATATGTGTGTCATACCTATATAATTGGCATCCAAATGTTGAAGTGCCAATTAACCGTAACTGTAACCGGCTTAGGTCCTGTGTGTCACGACTTATGTCGCGAGTAAAACCCCAAAAGTACTTATAATTAAATCGTACAATGTCGCGTGGGGATTAAGTTCGAAGGTAGGGATAATCGGCACTCGGCGAAGGGTCGCCTCATTATAGATAATGGCGAAGGGGTTGAAATTCGAGAGTTATCCCTTCTTCCCGTTTGAAACAGTATACATTATACATTTTGCTTTATGGATATTTTTTACTTTTCATAATTATTATGTGATCGAAACCATTAAATTGTAAACTAAAGAAAAAGGTTTCATATTTTATAATATTTAAACAGTATATTATTGACTTATCCTTAGTATGGAGGAAGCTATAAGCGCGAAAGTAAATTGGCAGCGGTTTCTCTACACTCAGAGAAAATTGTTGGGCAGTTTGCAAATTACCATTAGTAGTAGGTATCAGTGCATACACTGCGAATCTATTAATTTTGACAAGACTGTTTTGTAATTTCGAAAGATTTATTTATTCTTATAATTAATATTTACAATAAATTGTATCTTAATTTTTAATTTTGGAATAATCTGTCAAGTGAGGATCGAACCAACGTTCGATCCTCACTTGACAGATTATTCCAAAATTAAAAATAAATTATTAACCAACCAAAACCTTTACCGATTGCGTCGCCGTAACGATTATACATCCTATGTAGTAAGTAGATGAACAAACCCGTTTAGTTCGAATACAAATTCATATGCATTATGGTAAAATGTGAAAACAAATAAAAATTACTATACTGAAGATTGAAGCATTATAAGTAGGTATCCCTACCTTATTTCAACAGGTAAGTTCTAAAAATGCTGGATCTAAATATTTAAATATTTAAAGTCTAAATAAGTAAATATATAATCTTGAGCTATAAGCACAGTAAAAATATGTCATGATCAATAATTAGTATATGCGTTGCTTCTTTGTTTACTATCAAAGAAAAAATCATGCACCCTCCTGTATAAGGTATAAACATAAGCAGAGGAGGGTTGCATGCTTGCTATAAATAGAACGCTAAGTCGAAAAGTGATAGTGCGTGAATCTGAAGTAACCTTATCGTATATGCGCTATAGCCAAGCAAAGAATAAATCTCCATGGATAATATAATTATAGCAGCTCGCACAATAATAATGACGTTGTCAAGCTAGCGATAATGATGCATGAAACGAGGCAGAAGTAGAGCAAATAGCGAAATGCTCTGCGTCCGCGATTACAATCGTAGTGTTAATAATGACGCTAATAGCGTTGCTATAATAGATAAGGACGGAAAGTAGCGGAGGTGATAAGTAAATAAAAAAATCTTAATGACCATTAGGATAATGTTGTGCTGGGGAGGCATAGAAAGCTGCAGCAACTCGAAAAGAACAATAATTTAAAGTCAAGATAAGTGTTAACGACTTAATTGCTCTAATGATCGAACAAAATGTTTTTTTTTTTTTTTTTTCATTAAATTTTATTTCTAGGTAATCATCCAAATACGATGACGCAAAATTAAAAGAATCGTTACAAGAAGCTTTGTATTTTCCATCGCTGAAAAAGTCTGCAAACGCTATCAGCAATTTTGATTTACCAAAACAACAAGTAGAAAATTTGACATTTCCGTCTTAAGTTAACGCTTCGAAGTGACAAGACGGAATTATTGTTGAAGCAAATCGTTCCAAATTACACAAGTATTATACACACTTGTAGCAAATATTATATGTCGCTGATAAAGTCAAAAAATAAATAAGTAACTTTGCCGACTGCAGTATTACGAAGCAGAATCATCTAGTATTAAAAAAGAAAAAAACAACAGCAGCAGCAGAAAAGTTAGAACCTCTAAATACGTTCAAGGATTAGGTATATAACGATAATTGCATTCGCAAAAACTTCCGTCCACAAATCGGCGCGTCTGCGAGCGGCAAAACAAGTCAGAATGCAATACAAGCGCACGCACGTAACCGTCCTTCACGCGCTTAAAAAGATCCACATTTTTTCCACTGTGTCAGCTCGCGCCCACGTCTGATGCCCGCATAATCGCGGAGTATTAAAGAACAAACAACATGCGGTGCAACGTTCGACTTTGTTCCGGCTTGGATTTTCCCCGTCGAACTCTCTCTTTCGCGGTCAATCGCGACGACGAAAATAAACAATGCATCGACAGCGATGTTGTCACTCGGTCTCTCTTCCTCGCACATGCATACATATATAACGGGTTACGCATACACGCGAGACAATAATATAAGTTATCTGCAGCGCGTCGTAAATCGAGACGGCGGACAATTCAATTGACGCCGAGACGCGATAAGCGGCTAGACCTCGGCGACGATAACAGCTGCATGCTTTCGGACTTTGTTACGATGTGATTCCGAATATAGCGCCCTCGTTTTGAGGAATGTTTCTTTTCCTTTCGATCGAGAGCTGGTCCGTTCTTGTCTTTGGATGAGAAGAAACGAAATTATACGCGCTTATGTGCGTCGTATATATCTATATGTTGTGCGTGCTTGATAAGGTGTGGCGGGAGATTTCCGATAAATCCGAGTGGAGAATTTATTCGCTGCGAGCAATGAATAAATCTGGGAAAGTTCCTTTGTTACGCGCGCGGTTTATCAAGGACTTTCGATGGGACAATAAAATCTCCTTTT
Organism: Cecidostiba fungosa; assembly: GCA_900474305.1. Taxonomy (NCBI): domain Eukaryota; kingdom Metazoa; phylum Arthropoda; class Insecta; order Hymenoptera; family Pteromalidae; genus Cecidostiba; species Cecidostiba fungosa. The sequence goes on from UCOJ01002001.1 coordinate 4,128, forward strand.
CCACGAATGTCGTTTTTACGGAACGCCAATTCTAGGTATCGGTTACATTTCTGCATTAATTTTGTTTTATCCGGAAAATGAATGACGCGAACGTCAAACAAATGTATGAAGTCGACAATGCAGTAGATCGCAGAGCTTGCATGATGTAAACTGTGTTAGCATTGCATCGAATGTATACTGTTAAAATTGTTAACGATGAAGACGCAAGGAAAAAATTCCAATCGGGATGAGGTATTTACTTTGTAAACAATAAATAAATTATACTCCAGCGATTCATCAAAGCTTATCAACGCACTGTCAGGCGCGAGTATGACTTCATTGATTGGGTATATGTTTTACTTCAGATCTTCGGGTGATGGATGCATATATGCACTGTTGACGCTTTATCGTGCAAATCGACAATTATAAAGCTGTATTTTATTTATTTATTCTGTTGTGTTTTTACGGAAATACATCTCCATACCACCTCTGTGTGGGGATGCTTTGATCCTAATCCCATCTTTCCCGAGAAGCATCGAACTATTTGAGTTGACTTGGGGAAAACTTGCTATGCAAGAAAACTCACGCCAGGAGTCAACCGATGGTGAAGTCAAACTTAGGTACTCCTTACTTCCACGATTCATTACCGGATCACCCGGACGGTCACTCTTTGAAGTTCAAGTCCCATCGGTGATACTGCTATTTATAAATAAGCTATAATTTAAAATTAAAAATGTCATCAATGATGCGCAGTATAAACAGACAAAGTCCATTTCTCTTCGTTTGTCTATCTAACGACGATCCAATCAAAGCCTGATGGACACTGTAAACACATACAATTGTCAAGCTATATAGGCGGTGCGTAGGTATATCTCAGCAATTAATAGACAATATCGGTCTATTAGCTACACGCCAAGAATACGCGCAATATCTCCTGTGTGCACAAAATTTACAACGAGTCGCGCATAAAAGGACGAGGCAGCAGCAGCAGCAGCAGCAGCAGCAGTATCGACATCAGTCTACACGACGAACAAAAACAGTTGCGAGTCTCTCTCTTGCGCTGCAGTGATTGAAGCAGCCGCGCGGCTATCGAAGCCGACCAGCATTCCCCGGGTGTCAGTTATATGGACATGCACTAAAGAGCGACACGCCTCGAATTTCGAATCCGTCAAGCTTGAGATTTATTCATTCTCGGAAAGCATCGTATTTTAAAGTTTTTTACTGCCGCGAGCTTTGCGTTCGTTAATCTGAAGAGTGCGCGCGCTCGCGTCTCGCTCTAGCTTTGGAGAACGCGCGCGCGAATAACCGACGTGGGACCGACGCGAGCGAGCGAGAGGAGATCGTAAACGAGCTCCGACGCCTCCGTTCTCTCTCTCTCTCTTTCTTTCGCGGTTGTGTTATGTGCTGGTCTCTCGGTTGCGGTAGGTCCGAGAGAAGATCCTCTCTCTCTCTCTCTCTCTCTCTCTCTCTCTCTCTCTCTCTCTCTCTCTGGCCGAGTCGGAGCGTTACGTTATGGCCCCGGCTTATTCTTTTACACTCATAACGTACATACGAGGAGTGTCGACGCGCAACAGGATACTACCATAGGCCGCAGCGCCGAAGGAGATAAAGATGATTTATCGTTGTTCAAGAAAAAAGTCAAATGAACGCGCAGAAGTCATCAAGACGTTACAAATTAAACACGTGGAAAAAACACAATATATATAGAGGTATATATAGGTTTCTGCCTCTTCGCCTTGCCCGAAATTCAAGCTCGCAGTGTTTTGGTCGGGGGAAAGAAATGTAGCGAGGAATGTAGTCTCTCAAAGCAATAAATTACCCTCAAAGCTGCAAATTAAGTTGAGAAGTTAATGACTTTATAAATAACAGCTTTGGTTTGCAATTATTGACAGAGGGAGAGGGCTGGAAATGGATTTTTGGCTTTTTAATGTAGTGCATACCACCCAGGAAAATGTTTGACGTTGCTAATATAAGTACATCATTATTTTAGAAAGCTTTTAAAGCAGTTCTATTGTTTATAGTAATAACTCATCAATTGTTGGTAGAAATATTTTTAATGTTTTTTATTATCAAGTATAAATAATTGAGTGAATAAGTTTTCATAGCGTTGAAATTTCTGAAATATCAGCTTTGATATAGTGTCTGCACAAAACGTAAAGTAATTAAGAGTTTCTTATAGGCGCACATGAATGAAGTAAAGAAGTTAAAAAAGTTTTAAATTCCGCCTACATGTGCAGCTCTGAAGTGTGCATACATAAAGTCGCCAGGGAAAAAGGATTGAAGTACAAGCAGCCGGTGTATAAGCTCTTTGAGCGCAGACTATACGGTGCAGTATATACATTATACATGTATGTAGCGGTGCAGCACACCCTTTGATGTATTAATCACAACTTGTGAATGATAAAACTGAAAGTGAACTTTGCAAGGTTAAAAATGAATGGACTTCTGGGAAACATATTTAAGCGCGATATTCTTGAGAGGTTTCTTCCACCTCGTATTTCCTCGCGCACAATAAGTGACTCATGAATATGAAACAAAACCAACTTTTGAGCGACCCGAACGACTATCAGTCGTCAAGATGAATTAATTACAAAATAATTTCTGACGTGAAAATTCAGTGCAAGGTACATACGCACTTCAATCCATACGCATATCGGCCATATCTTTGTCAGACAAAACTTGAACAGCATCCTATAACGCCAACGCAGTCAGAGAGAAAAGGCAAACGATCGAAAGTGTGCGCGGGAAACAAAGACGTTCTCATTCGAGCGGATGCCGATCGAGCGCGTCGTGTATACAAACACACAGAGATTCACAACGCTATATATCTACATGGAATCCGTTCCGCGAAAGCAACGGAACGAAAGCCGCGCGCGAAATCGAAAACAGACATAAGGATGCATCAGCCTCCTCGCGGCGGCTGTTGCTATATACTCTCCGAAGGTCAGACGAAGTAATGCCTTTTGATTGGCGAGTGGCGGCAGCCGCACCGGCGCGTCTAATGGAGCCTCCGGCTATTTATACTTTAATTGAATTTCCGTTGAAAAGCAGCATGCTGTCGGCGGCGGTTATATGCTTATACTTCGCGCGCGCAAGCGCGAGATGCTCGTGTATACTTCGTCGGGGGCCGGTGAACCGAAGCGCTCAACAGCAGCAGCAGCAGCAGCAGCAGCAGTGTATATGGCCAGGAAGTGCAGTCAAAGACAGAAAGGATGAAGTCTGCTGCTGCTGCTGCTGTGGTGGTGGTGATCGTAATAACATCTTCTTATACTTCACGTACCCGATTCTCATACTTATTTGGGGGCGGTGAACCGAAGAGAACACGAGGGAAGTGCAGTCAAGGACGAAAAAGGGACGTGTATAGGAATATCGTCTGCACGAACGATGTTTTCAAGCGAGAGAAAATTACAGGCTACGTGTGTGGTTTTCGTCTTCAAAAGAAGTTGGCGGAATCGAAGTAATATAACATAAAAGTATCGTGTCTTTTTTTTCTATCGTACACAATGCTGGCGAGTTTAAGCTTTGCGAATCTCATTTACGCTGAGAACGTTTCGAGAAGTTAGTTGGCGCTTTGAAATATGCGGGCAGTTTGAAGTGAGGATTTCGTCGAAATGTATATAATGAAGCTTAATGACTCGACGATTTCGAAAATCGCGTCATTATTTATTTGTATACCTCCGCGTGTGTGTTAGAATGTTTACCTACACGTCAGCGCTGTGCAAATATGCAAATCTGCAAATTTGACACGTCTGCAATAGAGCGAAAAAAATGTAGTTTGAAGAATTACAGGTCAAGGCTAGTAGACGCGCGCGACTTGCCGTATGTTTTTGGGTGTCAGCTGCACAAACGCAAATCGAAGACATTGTTTCCGCTAAGAGCCTATATAACAAGTATAAGTACATACAAGGGGAGTCAACGCTCTGCTCTGTTGAAATTATAACGCTCTTTCGCCATAACAATGCCGTCTGCGCGAGCCGGCTGGATGACTTCTTGTATACATTCGCACAGGATTCCATGACCTTCCGTAAACCCCAGACAGACTACACGGTGTGGTGTGCGCCTATATACAGATTCCTTCTTTCTCCGACGCGAAAAAGGGGGACGAAAAAAAAGAAGGTTCAACAACACCGATTCGAAATTCGGCGCGCAGTAGTATATATAGTATTAAGCGCGGCCAGACAGCGGCGGCGGCGGGCCAATGAGTGTGACTAACCTTGGCGCGTCGTCGCAAAAAAGCGCGTCCGCGAAAGAAAAGCGTGAGAAGAAAGCGAAGACAAAGAAAAGAGGGAGTCCCCCGCGCGAGCGCATATAAACGCCGGCGGCACATCGATATCTCGGAGAGAGAGAACGAGAACGAGTAAGAGAGAGAGAATCCCGTAAAAATATTTATTGAGTGCTTACGCGTCGCTGAAAGAGAAGAGCCGCAGCAGCGGCGGCGGCGGTGCGTAAAAGAAAGAAGGAGAGGCGAATAATATCGCGAGCACACATAGAAGCGCGCGAGATAGAAAGAAAGGGGATACACATGCGCTATATACGCGCACGGGAGGAGGGAGCGTTGATGTGTTAGTGGTCGGTCGGTCGGCGGCCCGTCCCGTCTGGCCTATGACCCTGAGACGTTCTCGGTATACGGGAGTAGGCGAGTGAGAGAGACAGAGAGAGAGAGAGAGAGTCGTTAAATGGGCAGCGCAGACTTCCTGTGAAGCGCGAGCGCGCGGTGTCGTTGGCCCTAGTGCGTGTCAGAAGGTCGCAGGTGACAAAAGCAGGCGCGAGTATACACAGGGGGCCTTGAACAGGGTCCGAGACAAGCTCTTCATACGTGTGCTGTGTGTGTACCTCTATATAAACGTTAAAGTATATAGTAGCCGCCGCCACAAACACACATTACACCGCTTCGAGCTTTGATAGGAGAGAAACGAGAGCTCGAAGGAAAAACCGGTTGTTGCGCGACTATACTCGTGTACCTATACCTATAATAAGTCGCTGCGGCCGCAGAGAATTAGGTGTACATATAGAAATTGATAAGCGTGGGGAATTGCGCCGCGTCTACGTTGTCCTCCCGAGGGAGCGAAAAATAATAGCAAACTCTCGGAGATGCGAGAGGAGACTGAAAAGAAGTCGCTCTATATCGCCTGTGGATGATGAAGCTTCTGCTTCGGTTTGTGTATTATAGTCGAATGACTGGATTAGCTGTTTGAAATTGGCTTCGCGCGTCGTATACTCTCGAGAGTTTATTCGATAAATTGTTTGGGCTAAACGGCAGCAAAAATATTTTGAAAACGGGCCGCTCTCATAGAGAAGGAACGAGAGGCGCAGCAGAAATTGGCAAAGGGAGAAAAAAGAAGCAGAGCTGACGCACACACTATGCAGCAAGAGCAGAAAGAGGCCGAAAAAGAAATTAAAAAGTACAAGAAGCAGGGGATATACAAGGAAATAGGGCAAAGAGGAGGAAGGGCGAGAGCAAAGGGAGAAGAAATAAACGGGTCGCCATCACGGCTGCAGAATGAGAGCGAGAGGATAAAAGGAGCGCGCGCGCGGCAAAGAAAAGAAGAGCGCACCATCAGTGGTAGTAGTAGTAGTAGTCCTAGAGGACACGAGGGGCCCCGGGCAAAAAGGAGCAGCACACACACACACACAGGCACGCACATGGCGCGGAAAGAGTGCGTTTAAAGGTGCCAAACGATGGGATCTTATAGGCATAATATACAGCGCGGGAGCGAGTCGATAATAACGCGCAGGGAATAAGGAGCCTATCTATATAGGTGCGCGCGGGCGGTTGATTTACATGGCAGCAGCGACAGCAGCAGCAGCAGCAGCCGATCGGAGAGAGATTTTTCGCAAACAAAGTCTCAAATTCCACGAGTAGCGCCAGACCAATAAATATCCTTAATTCGCGAGCGGCTGCGGCGGCGGCCTGCCAATGTGATGTATATTCTCGGAATCCGGGTCCCGAGTATATAGGCCTATATAGACTAGGGGCCCCCCGACGATCGGCCGCCGCCTCTATCTCTTTCTCTCTATCTTATTTCTTCCTCTATAACCTAGTAGTGTGTGCGAGCGCGCGGGCCCCCATCATCAGACAAAGAACATAATCCGAGCGCTGCCGAAAGTCCGACAATGTCTGCGCGCGCTCGTTGCCAATCCTGCTGCAACTATACCTATATAGGTACCAGTCTCTGACACGCAGCGATATGCTGGGTCCGAGCCAAGGCCTTCGGTGGATTAAAAGCGAAATCTAGCTCTCTCTCTCTCTCTGTCTGTCTGTGTGTTTGTTTACACGTCGAGGCATACTTTTTTCGATCCTTTTCTCCGACTCTCTCGCTAATTAATCTTGATGAGCCCATAGATTTCGGCGCGTAAGGCCTACGCGGCGGCGAAATAAATTTCGACGACCTGCTGCTGATTTATCGCTCTTTCAAATATCGACGACTATTTTTAGAGAGAGAGAGAGAGAGAGGTGGAAAGGAGACCGCCGAGAAACATATACTGACCATTAACGCTCTCGTATTATTATAATTTCATCGACGATTGGATAATACACAGAATAACTTTCGTATATTGTATATAACAAAACGTCCTCCAGACTACGCGTGACTCAAAGGGTGTGTCTTCTTGGGACGAGTGTATGTGACGTGGAATGCCGCGCGCGTCCTTGATTATCAAGAATTCGACTTTAATCATTACGGAGAATTCAACTTTTCGCTCGTTCTTCGTATTATATATACGCGCGCGCCAGAGGGGTCTGAAAAGTTTAATCGACCCTAATACCTTTTTATTGGAAGTTAGCGTAAATTCATCGAAGAATTTTAAACATTCTAGACGCGGCGTTTGAGTGATTTTAGCACTGCGAATAATGCACGGTAATTCGTCTATTCCAATCATTTCAACTATCCCGAGGATTTTTGTATATGCTACCTGACGATTGATTATAAATTACGTTTAAAACACAAACGAAGAGAGCGCCGCTGCAGCTGCGAAAAAAGACTATAATCAAGCCAAGAAAGCTGCTAAAGCTTGTGTATCAACCGTCAACACGTCGGCGCAAGAAATTTAAAAAATAGCCCCGCAATTTTTCCTTCCCGACAGCTTAATCGAGCAATGCTCTCTCGCTCGCGATATAATCATAGCTCGCTCGCAGCCTAATGCGCGTCATTTATCTTGCCGCAAATTTAAAAACACTCAATCATCAGGCTTATAATCGCAACTCGGCGCGTTCTTTTTTTCATTTCGCGCACTGATCATCATCAGTATAGACACACGCGCTAATTATTTCACCCTTATTCCTAATCATCATCATCCCCTATGACATACGGGTGCACAGCTGCGTATATGTATATACACACTTAATCTTGCAGCGGCAGCACAACAAGCCGCGCAGAAGCGTCGTAGATTGCACATCGGGACGATATTACACAGAGCCAAACACAGAAAACTATTTTCATATCGCGCGCACTACTTCACTCTGGAAATTAGCCCTAAATATAGTCTGGGCCCTTGTCGGTCGGCCTCATTATAACTCGTATTGATCTTATCTCCCTCTTGCGTATGTACTTTCGCATCGCAGACTTCCAAGAGAGAGAGAGAGAGGCTCAGGATGCACGTACACAAGCGACAGTACTGTTCTGCGTTGATTGTTATTCCGTCTCGTTTGAAGTATCTTCTGCTGTGGTCGTGTTCTTTTTTTTTAATATCATTATATCCGTTCGGACCGCATCCGGAGTGAAATGAATTTCGAAGTTTTGCATTCCAGACTTCAAAGCTCATCTGCCGGACTATCTTCTTCAATATATATTTACAGGGGAGAGGGGGGAAGGCAGAATGAAGACAGCTGGTTATGTACAGGCACCTGCGCGCACGTCCTCGTCGTAAAAAGCTCTTTTTATTCGTTCCTCTCCGTCGCGTCGAGGAGAGCTGATTTTCGCCGTCGAATCTTAATAGAAACGGACCTCGTAAAAAAACCGCAGAAGGAAGGGGGGAAAGCTACTGGCCTTCAAAGATAAAAAAAATCATATACTCGTGAGAATACAGCGTCTGCTGCTGTCTCTTTCCTAATCATCCTTAAACACATTCGCTTTTTCGCTCTTCAAAAAACTTCGGCGGCTCTTCTTCAAATCCCATTGTGCGGCCCTCTCTCCCGCTCTTTGTTTCTCGGTCGTTCTCCCCGTCGGGATTCGTTTTCTCCGCCGCTTTCTGGCGCGCAGTTATATATGTATACACACACACACACAAGGAGAGAAAAAGGAAGGAGGAAGGACCGCGCGCGCGCGCGACGGTGGGAAGAGTATATAGAGAAGCGCGGAACGCGGGAAGGGACGGGTACAGCACGTCTCTGATGATGGTGTGGGGCCAGACAGGCGAGAAGGGTGCCGTGAAGGGATCGCGCACACAGACACACATATACATCTGCGCGCACAGGACTATAAGGGCGCGATCCCTGCGTCTGACTACTAAGGGATAAAACTGCTCTCTCTCTCTCTCTTTCTCGTCTAGCTGCGAGCGTTCTCTCTTTCTCTCTTTCTCAGCGAGTGTAATAATGGCTTTGCGCGGGAGAGTGAATCGCTGTTCTCGCTCTTTTTCGCGGCTTATTCGCGAACTGCTGTCTAGGTCGCTCAACCCTCGTGCGTCCTTGTGTCCCCCTCTTGAATATCCTAAACACAGCGCGAACGTATATGCAGTTGTTGTGGAGGCTGCTTCTTTTTTCATCTCTTACCGACGACGACAAATCGAATTCTCATCCGTAATCGCGCACCACCCTCGCAAGCACTTGCTCCAGACTTTTGTACTTTTCAATTTTCCCTTCTCTAGGTATATGTGCTATGCGGCGCCGCGTAGTCTCTTACTTCGTTAAACCCTTTATTTCTTACCGCCCCCTCGCGTTACTATATACTCCCTTCTCGACAAGGGCTTTTACTTTTCAGTCTGCAGCTCGGCTGTTTGATGTTTATTCGATATAACGTCTTTTGTCAACAGCCAAGTGCAGCTTTGCCTTTCTTTTTCCTCGTTTCTATACACACTATACGCAAGATTGCTCCCGAGTCGAGTGCTGCACTCGGATGTTTACACTATGCAAACATAAGAGTTGCATAATTTATTTGCGTTCGTGCGAGAGTTGAAAGAAGTAGCTCGGAAGACCGCAGGCGAGATGCGCTACACAATATGCCGGATTCAATAAGGCCCGATGAATATTGTAGCAGTAGCTTGTGTGTATAATATACCTATATATGGCATTCCAAAAATACACCTTCGAAATTATACACAAAAGAAGCGTGTGTCCATAACGCCCGCGAGAGCATCAGGTAACCCGCTCAGTTTTCGGAAGATCGATGGAAAAAAAGGAGGCAGCTGAAATATATACAGAAGAAGAAACGATCCGCGAGTGATCGCGGGTCAATATTCCGTCTCGAAAAACTCGTCAATCTATTCGTGCATAACATCAGGCGGCGTGAGAACTCGCGGACAGCCGGGATATGAGAGAGAGAGGCATATAACTAGTATATATGTAAGCACAGAGCGAAAAGGAATGAGAAACGAGCCGCCTTCTTTGGCGGTCGCGGCAGCAGGTATATAGTCTGCGCGCCTTAATTAACATCTTTCAACGACGAGAGATGCTAAATTCCGTAACCGTTATTGCGACGCTTCTTTGTAACACCAGAGGATTTTTACATGATTTGTCAGAATACTCGACGCTTCGCTTGTTGACACGGACTTTTCATTTATGTATATACTGCGTATACACGCGGATTTCCGTTGTATCGTCGCACGGAGCTTCCAGTGTTTATCTTTGTTTGGCGAGCTTGCTTTTTTCAGCGAATATAACGTGATTAATTAATCGGCTTACATACTTGATATATCTACGGTCTTGGACGTATTTTGCTAGATAGATGGGATTTATTTAAGCATATTATACTATACCTGATTTAAAATAATTAGGAAATGTGGATTATCCCGTGTATTTATTTTGGATTATAACGTGTATTGCCGAAGATTTTGATACTTAGTATTAAAATATGGATGGTCTCGGAGAATATGTCTTAATTTCATTTATAATATAGACTTAAAGCAACAATAAACTGAAAATGTGAGGTATTTATGAGTAAAGACGTAATTTCACGTTGATTTCAAGTTCACGCATTATAATCGCAAGATTAATATATTTTTCGAAATACCAAATTATAAATTCAAAAATCAATGCTTATCAACAAATTATTAATATTAATAATAATTAAACTTATTTAATAACTATTATAATTATTCATAATTCTGTATCATACTGTTACGTGTGGAAACATCACAGGTGACACAACGATGCAATAGTAAATATGGTGTAATATGGTGTACCCTTGTATGATTATTCTTGTGAAGTATTAGTTTCCCTTTCGATAATATAAATGCGAGCGATAATGTCATCGTACTATTTGTTTGCCAATTATTTTTTTATTAGAATAAGTACCTGGATAACGAAAAATTACAAAACAATATTGGGTACATTTTACAGAGCTTGAATTTTCAAGTTAAGGGCTACTACATTATCACACAGATTTTATACACGTGATCCTTATACGTTATTCGCGCGCAGCGTATGCTAATGGAAATTCACTCTCGTGAATCCTTTCACTTTCATCCTTTTAATTATATAATAAGACCGCACTATAATAAGATATTCATCCAGTTTAAAGTAGGGTTAATAAGCCCATAAAGGCGCATACGTCCTGTCCTTTTGTCTCTTCTACCAGAAAATGCCAATTAGGACTTTTGGATATAACAATATAAGTGAAATTAAAATGAAATAAATTCAAATACGCCCAAGTATACACGCGTAGAGTATATACCTGTAGCATAAATATACACAAGGTACAGGCGCTGAAACAACAAGTGATCGAACAATGTCGGCTTGTCTGGTCCACTTGTCAGGGTGTCGACGGCAAAAAAAGGGGCCCCGCGCGACAATTGCAGGCCTCTCTCGCATCGCCGCTGCTGCTGCTGCTGCTGTAAAGCCGCACATGCAGTCAAGCATCAGCAGTAGCCAGGCAAAACACCGCAGACGGCCGCAACGGTAATTGCAAAGCAAACGGCCAGATGATAAATGAAAGTCGGCCCGCTGCAACGACGGCGGCGGCACTAAGAATAGCTCGCACGCGCGCCGCGGCGCTGGCTAGGCCGTCTATTTCTAGCCGCGGCGTACAACCTTGTTTTTAACGATTGTTGCTCTCTCTCTCTCTTTCTCTCTTGCACTCGCCGCGCTGTAGTTGCATATATATGTATACACAGAGCTGCACTCGTCGCGGTGTGGATTTGCCGGGAGAGAAAGGCCTCGCAGGGGGGCGAGAGATACTAGGCCAGTGCAGAAGGACGAGGAGAACTGCGATGTCTAGAAAATCCGAGTCGCACGTGCATCGAGCTTTCGACCTATTTCCAGATGAGAAACCGAAGGGATTTTCGCTCCCTCTTATATTTTCCTGCGGGGAGTGATTCTGTTGGATTTTCCGGAGCCACCCCCGCGAGGGAACTAAATAATGCAGCCGGCGCGCGCGCTTCCTCGATTAAATAAGACAGCCGAGAAGGATGAGACCTTCCGCGGACGATTTTTTTTTCTCACTCGTTTCCCCGACCAGACACTCGAACAATAAGAAAAAGAAAGGATCGAATGTCTGATGTGTAGACTACACGGCTGAGAGGAATAAAAGGTCTTTACGTGGCGCAGCAGACTGCATTCTGATTTTTTCATGGATTTTCTCTGCTTTCGAAATATCTTATAAATACTTTGTACAGCTTATAAATTTCGGCAATCGATCAGTCAACATCATACTTGGGTGTAAACAACAATGACAATATTAGCTTGCAACGCTTCCGCTAGGAAAATTTGTTCGATTGTTTAGACATCAGATCAGCTCGACTGCTGCTGCAACAACAAGGTTTTTTTCCGCGAGTACGCTGGCCGAAAACATCATGTATGGTGCATAACAAATGCGAAGGCTATTTTTATACCTGTGCAATATCCAAGGTCAATATCGATGCTCATCACCTTCGGGCTACGTGTAAACAAAATCCTAGCAATCATTCTCTCTTCTATTCGAGTCCTATATATATATAAGCGAGTTGCGCAATGCGGTTGTAAGGCTTTATAATACTAGTTAATTTGAATTGCGATAAGCTCAGGACGTTTTGTATCGTCGTGATTCCAACTGCGCTTTATACTTTCCTCGTATATATATACAACGCAATGATGAAAACAAAAATCTTACCTAGAAACGACCTTTCCTTTCACGCGAGGAGGAAAACACTCGATTCTCAATTATGATGGATGAACTGCAACTGCATACTTGCATGCAAATTTTATTTTTATAAAACTATTTAGCTAACAATTTTTTGTATCATCGTTATACTTGTGAATTTATAATACGAGAGAAAAAACATCTTTGCTCCAGAATTTCTTCCAACTTGAGAAAGACTGAGAGAGTTTCCCGTGAAACTTGGAAAATCCGGAAAAGTTGCGCGTAAAGCAAGCGGCAAACGCGAGGGCAAACATCAAATCTGACGCTTTGAAAGGAAAGATTCCTGTGAGCATCTTCAAAGTCCGCCTCGAAGTAAGAGGCAAATTTTCACTCGAATTTCCGTCATTAAGATTCTTTTGATTAAATCATATTCGTTCGTTAGCTCCGAATTCCTTCGTAAGATTCCGAGGATAAGCTAATTTCTCTAAAATACAATTCCACTCATTTAATTTGTCGCGCATACTTGCCCAACATAATTGGCTTTCGCTGATATAATACGACACTGCAACGCGCCAAGGCCGATTCCGCATAGCACGAACGCATCTCGTCTCGCAAATATATAGGGCCGCTGTTTTCAAAACATCGCCTGCAAAATCGGCGCCGAGCTCAGAAATTCAAGTTCACTATATAACTGCAGTGAAATGAAAAACACGTTCAACTCGACTTAATTTAATAACCATTCGAGAAGCTCCAAGAGACAGAGCGACGCCTTGCCCCATGCCTCGTTTTACTATAGTATATATTAAGGGGGTCCGAAAGTTAATTAAAAATTCAAATTTCGCGCCACAAAATAGCAGACGAAAAAACAACTAAATTACTTATAACAATTAATAAAAAC